>JBBPBX010040469.1:6284-22937 GCA_038048925.1 Garcialebias charrua
CACACCATGCTGAAGTCTGTAAAGAAACACGTAGTTAAATCACAACTTGCAGATTAGCCAAACAGGTAAAAAGCATCTCGATCAGATCTTACCTGTGTTGTGAGGTGAGAGTCCCACATGTTCACGAGAATTAATTTGAGAACTACTGCATTAAGGGTTTAATGTCCTGCAATGTCTTTCTCAATCCGAGCAGCAGGTTTCCTCTGTGAGGGGAGAAAACCTTTCCCTGTCTGTTCAGAGTTTGTCTACATGCAGAGAACAGATTTTCACACAAAGGTGGCGGCAGGAGGTTTGTGGCTATTCTCAGATCACGTCTGATGTTTTCCACTGTTTGCATGCTGGCCAGTAGACGGACCACAGGAAAAGGAACGTGATTGTAGATCTAAAAATCAGATCTTTTCCACTTTATTCAAAATTTCCTGTTTTTATAAAGTTGCAGAATAGAGCAATTTTTCATGTGAAATTGCAGCTGACTCTGAAATGTCCCCTCTTTACCGTATTTTTCGGAGTATAGGTCGCACCCGAGCATAGGTCGCACCATCCAATTATTGCCAAAGAATTGGAAAAATCCATATATAGGTCGCACCCGAGTATAGGTCGCACCATCCAATTATTGCCAAAGAATTGGAAAAATCCATATACTGTATAGGTTGCACCTGAGTATATGGTCGCACCTACGTCAAAATGTGGACCGTGTTTAGCTCTGCTGCAAATGTCTCTTCCACAGGAGCGCACAGCAAGGCTTTTAAGAAGATTAACACTTAAAAACAATTAATTGTTTGATAAAAAATTATAGCAAATATGTGTCTGAGCTAGGGGTTGAACGAGTACATAATTTTTAACCTCGACATTAACATAAAAAAACTCGAGCGGTGCTCGAGTAGCCGATGACGTCACAGTGTCTTATGATGAAAAATAAATAAATAAATATAAATGCATAAAAAACGTCTTTACAAAAAGAAAAAAAAGACCAACAAAACATTGGGAGCATTTATTATGCTCCTATCATTTATCATACTGCAGATAAGTCACAGGAAAAACAAAACTATTAGTTATTATTATTAATTTTAAAAGTGAAAGTAATGCGCTGAAAACCGAAACTTAAAAAACAAATGGGGCCACAGCCACACCGTACCACCGCCTGCAGTGCTGTGCAATTTAGGTTTACTTTTAGAGATTGTGTTTATAGATTTTTAATAGCTCTAGAGAGATGAATATTTGTTTCTTTTTCTTTGTGAAACGAGAGAGATGAAGCCGTTTCGGCCGTGTTATATATGGGACCTGCATTGCAACACTGCCCTCTGCTGTCACAATCTACTACGGTGTTCCAAAGAAAGTCAACAGGATGTTTCAATGAGTAGCGCAATTTATAAAATTATAAACTGTTTTACCTTTTTGACAAGACTGGACCAGCTCCATACATCCGTGCGCACAAAGGAATCCATTTTGTAGCGTCTACTAAAAGCTAAAAGCTACCCCGCGCTCTGTTTTTATCACGTGATGTGACGTACAGACCTTACTGCGACGTGATGACGTCACTACGGGTACCCGAGTTGGACAAAAAAGCCTCGATAGAAGTCAAAGCACTCGATCTGTCGAAAACTCGGTTAATCTGTTAAAGCACTAGCCTGAGCTGAATTTTTCTTTAATAAATTAATAATACAGTAATAACACCTAAACAAATATACTGTATTTGTTAACTGACATTATTGTAAGAGTTTGTCTCAGTTTAATTTTTGTTAATAAATCATTACAAATCAGCTTATTTTATAAAAGGCCATATATAGGTCGCACCTGAGTATAGGTCGCAGGCCATGAAAAAATGATAAAAAGGTGCGACCTATACTCCAAAAAATACGGTACTTCAGAAGCCCTCGCTGCCCTGCTTTGCATGTAAACCTCACAGCTTTCACTGCAAGCTTCCAGTAGCACCCTGAGGTGTGTCTTCATGGAGACCTCAGTACACAAACTGCACCATGGATGAGTGTGTCATGATCATCACTTCCTGGATTGTCTCCACATGACGTCACCACCTTACTGTTGTTGTTGTATCTCCAAAACAGTGCTCATAACTCACAAAGATTAATACTTTTCAGTTTTCACAGCAAACTGCTGTAGGCAAAAGAAGAAAAAACTAAACTTATGGTAATTTTCTTAAAGGGATTGTTTAAGCTTGCAGAATTAGCATTCTTCTGAATTGTCTGAAAGGATGCTAACATTCTTCAAGTTAGTGTGAAATATTGCACACCACTGCCTGAATCTAATGCTGTTTTTTTTTGCATGAGCAAGTCAAAACATGCTGAAGTGCAGCTTCCTTTAAAACTTTGTGCATTGAACTACTTTGGACAAGTAATTTAATAAGAATGATGGAATAGTTGTGGTGCACTGGTGTTCAGAAGAGTAAAAGTGGATTTTTTTTTTTAAATACAAGCAGATGAATACAAACCCAGCTGACAAGCTGTCTCTTACAATGGTGTTGCAATGTCTGGATGAGAACTGGTTTACTGCAGGAAATAGATGATGCAAATAGGTATATTATTCTTAAATAGAGTCAGCAAATGAAGGTCTGTTATCCATCCATCTACTAACTTTACCCGCTGCTTCCTTTTTGGGTCACGGAGGTCACTGGTGTGTCCATATCCAGCAGTCACTGTGAGAGGCGGGGGACAGTCCATCACAGGTACACTAACTAGCATCTTAGTTTATATCTTATACTGTTTTGTTTTACACTTTATGTTTTGCTATTTTGGGGGTGTAACTGGGACACTGCCGAGTTCATAATTTCGTTCCACTTCATGTACCACATATAAAAAAGATAAAAAAAAACATTTAAAATAACTAATTACGTTGACATATTGGTCATGGTGAAATCCACTAATAAATATTTTTCTTGGACACTGACACTATCATCACCGTTAATAATAATAATAATAATATTTCTAATGTTTTAGCTCGTTGTTACGTTTTATTTTGAAAAGTGCCATTTTCCGGAAACAGGAAGTCAGTAGCTGTAGCTATAAAAGCTAAGGCGCTACATTATCGAAAAACACGTCTTTTAGACGCTATTACCGTGTATTGGCTTACGTTTTCGAAAGGGGTTTGCTTCTTATTTATCTTAAAAGGTATAAATCTTCAATGTTGTTAACTGCAGCGTTTTTATTTTAAAATTAACACCGAGTAGCAACTTCACTTGATAACAGGCCAAAGTTAATGCTAAGCTAGCGCTAACTACTATGAGCAGTCGACGTTTGAGTTGTTCGTTCAAAAAGTTAAAGTCCTGCTGTTACAGAGCCGAAAGTTACTGCTCTGTCTCTTTGATTAGAAATGTTTAATGAAAACTTTTAACATTTTGCAGATAATGGCTGCGGACTGGTTGGGTAGTTTGGTATCGATTAACTGTGGGCCAACGCTGGGAGTTTATCAAGGAGAGGTTTCATCTGTGAACCAGTCGAGCCAAACCATCTCCTTACGACAGCCTTTCCATAACGGAGTCAAATGCCCTGTTCCTGAGGTCACATTCAGGTATATATCATTTATCTCTGCTGCTGCCTCTTTTCCACAGTTTGGTCTGATTGTTTGAATCTGCTCTCGTTATTTATCGAAAACAAAGTTTGATTTTATTCCCTTCCTCAGTGCCATTGATATACAGGAACTAAAGATTTTAGATATCAGAAATGGCAATAGTAGGACGACGGCTACAAATGCAAACAGCTCGCCCGTTGCAGTCCCAAAGGGTGACCCCAGATCTGTTGAGAAACTAAACTCACCACAGCAATGCTCGAAAAGTTACGGAGAGCGTCATCTGGATCTGCTGGGCCAGCCTAAGGGCTTTCGTCGACGACATAACTCCTGTAAGAGCCATTCATTAAGCAGCATGTGACTGCTGATTGCTATGGCAAACCACTAATAAATGTTCTTGCAATTCCATCAGGGTCATCAAGTAGCCGAGGAGCAAATCAAGCAACGCCAAAAAAGAATGGGGTGAAGAATGGTCAGATGAAACTCCGAGATGATGAGTGCTTTGGAAACGGTTTGGATGATGGTCTGGATACAGACTTTGACTTTGAAGGAAACCTGGCGCTTTTTGACAAAGCTGCAGTTTTCTCAGAGATTGACACAACAGAGCGGCGTAACGGTGCAAGGTCACGTGGCACGCCTCAAGATCAGACGCCCTCACGGTACCGCCATGATGAGAACATCCTGGAGGGTAAACCTGTTGTTTACAGACAGATCATTGTACCTCAACCTGGAGCCAAAGAATACTGCACTGGTAAATATTTCACCTTCTGAACTGAACTTAGTGTTTACGAACAAAACAAAAAGGTTTATTCTTTCTCTCTTTTTTTTGTTTGCCTCATCAGACTCTGGACTTGTTGTGCCAAGTATATCTTATGAGCTACACAAACGTCTGTTGTCTGCTGCCGAGCGTCACGGTCTCACACTGGAGCGAAGACTTGAGATGACTGGAGTCTGCGCCAGTCAGATGGCCCTTACCTTGTTAGGAGGGCCCAACAGGTGAGCATGTAGGGGTGAAGCAGACATTTCCACATGTCTAGAAAAAGTTTTTAGCCAGTTGCCTAACTTTTTGGGGTTTGACTTTTACAAATGTATTTTTTTTAGTGTTTTAGCACATTCACGTATCATACTTTATGTTTCGTTTTTTTTTTTTTACCTCAAGATTCACACCCAAAAATTTACACCAGCACCCCACGGTGGCGCTGCTGTGTGGACCTCATGTTCAGGGAGCCCAGGGTATTAGTTGTGGTCGTCACCTGGCCAACCACGAAGTGGAGGTGATCCTGTTTTTGCCAAACTTTGTCAAGATGCTTGATTCTGTGACAAACGAGCTCGCACTCTTCAGCAAAACTGGCGGCAAACAGGTGTCCAGCATCAAAGGTGGGGTTGTTTGTGACTTTATTAGTTTATACTCTGTTGTGAAAAGTTAAGTGACTAACAAATTACTCTTTCTTTAATTGCAGACCTTCCTGACACTCCGGTTGATTTGATTATAAACTGTCTGGACTGCCATGAAAATACATTCCTTATGGACCAGCCCTGGTACCGGGCATCTGCAGACTGGGCCAACAAGAACAGAGCACCAGTGCTCAGCTTGGATCCTCCTGTAAGTGGACAGGGCCATGCAGTGGAGGCAAAGTGGTCCCTTTCGCTTTGCCTCCCCCTTCCTTTGGCCGAAGAGGCCGGCAGGGTCTACCTGTGTGACATAGGTGTTCCTCGCCATGTGTTCCAGGAAGTTGGGATCAAATACCATTCTCCTTTCGGCTGCAAATTCGTCATCCCTTTGCACTCTGCCTGAATTAACTGATCAACGTGTTCACCCTGCTTGACCATTTGGGTTCTGGCGCCTTGTATTCCGAGAGTCTACGCTGATTTTCAGTTCAGCAGCTTCTGATTCATTGGTTGGACTGGACTTTACCTTCATATTAAAGGACCAAGATTGTATACTTTAATGTTCAGATATCGGAACATGATGGAGGAATCGGCTTTTGAGCTGTCAATCCAAAATAGATGTTCTGATTATTGGAGGTTGTAGAAAGTAATGCTTAGTGGACAAAAGCATTCAGGGTCTGCTCTAATGTCCAGTTTAAAGTTGAATAGTACAATCTCTGACGTCACACACACGTTTTAAAGCCATCTGGTGTGTTGGTGTTAATCCATCATATAATACACACAACGTCACGTAAAGTGGGATTTGACAACAGAAATCTTACTTTGGTAGTTCTGCTTTTCATGGTCACTTCCTGTTTTCAGTGAGGATCTGCTTCACATCTGTGTTTTCATGAAGACGGGTGCTGGATGTAACTTCAGCTCTGAGTGGCTGTAGCCTGTTTTGAAGGGATGATCCAAACTTCTCTCTGTTAGAAAAGATTACCGGTAGTTCATCAAAAACATGCCGGTTAATTTTCTCATCTTCTGCTAAAGTTGGAGCTCTTTCAAGTTGCTACTTTTCATCCTAGATTGCAAGCACTCCATGTGGGAACAGTACAGATCAGTCTTAACTTGAACTCAAGTGAGAATGAAGTCAGGTGCGTGTTTGACATATCTCTCTTTTGTCTGAAGTTTTAATTCACACAGGCAAATTTAGGCTTTTTGCTGTTTAAACACTACAAATGGTGCAGCTACTGGATAAAAATCTCAGAAAGTGAGTTTTGTTTATCCACGGTGACGATGGCTTTAATTAGGGCTCTAATGTGCCACGTACAGAAAAACCTATTGTTAGTTTCTTGATCATTTGAGAGGAAATCAGGTTGGACACCCTGAGTGTTGTCTGATGAAGAGTTGGATCAACGTGTTTTAAAAGTAAAGTTTAGGGTGCAACCCATCAGGTTGGCTACATTTAAAAAGTTTTTTTTTATTTGCAGTACAGTATTGATTTTTTTATTTATTTTTTATTTTGCCTACATAAAGTAAGTCCCACTCTGAATCATTGTGATCCAACTCAGTAAAGAGCAAGCGTGATTAGTTTTCATTGTTTTTGTGATGCAGCCATAGCATGAGCCTTAAAGCCAGTGCTGCTTTACATTAACAAGAAATGTTCTTGACTTGATGCCCCCATCATGTCATGTGACATGTTATGTCTTACAGAAGTTAACATCTTTAACAGATGATAAAATGCTTCCAAAACTGCTGTAAATTATATAAGGGCTAAAAAGTACTGTACTGGCATGACCCTTCAAGTATTATTATTTCCATTATTTTATTTTGGAAGCCGTGCCAAGTGATAGGATTTCTATTATTGACTGCCGATCTACACGTGACCTGTCGACAGTCTTGCACAAAGGAGTTTTTATTGAGCCAATACATTTGGGTCTACATAAATTGTTTATGGCAATCGTAAAACAAACAAACAAAAGAAGCATGCATCATATTGTTTTTCAGGAAGTTTGGCTGGTATTTAACATACAAACTGTGAAATGTAACTTAAGCTACTTTTGACAGAGGTTGTTGCCACATTTTATTTTATTTTTACCATTTACTGCTGCTTCAGAGCTACAAAAACAATTTAGAAACTAATGCATCAGTCTCTTAAGACGTTAATAATTTTTATGGGACATGCATATAATATATTAGTGTGGTTGTACCGAAATGTTATTGGTCCATTCCTATTGAGGTTCTCTTTGGGGAACAGTTGTGAACATCTAGGGAAAACAGTTTTTACTCTCCTGTGTGCACAGGAAGGATTTGAATAATCAGTAAAAGTTACTGCTGCACAAGGATTTTGTTGTTTGTCCAACATTACTTCAGCCTGATGTGCAAGGACACATCTGTCCAGACTAGTCTGAAACGTTACTGAATGCGACATGAAGAATGGTTGTTTTGGCCACTAGGGGGCAACATAACATTTGTGATGCCTCTTGTTCTGTGATCATGGCAGCTTTGTGTAATCAATAACTTTCAAATGGTTTTCTTTTCTATTGAAATGTGAACCAGCAGATGTGCTGAGCTTTCAAAGCTTCGAGTTCATTTGAAAGTTGCTAATACTCTGAGATGACACCATCTCTTCAGAAGAATCGCAGTGGAAAAAGACAGTGGGAGGCTTTTTATCCCACGTTTAGCGCAGTTTTATTTTGAAATAAAACTGCTATTGTACTTTGTGCAAGGAAAAAAAACTGAAACGTTCTTGAGTCACATGTCTGCAGTTTAAAACAAGTAAAAAAAATAAAAACATTAAGAACTGGTGCGTTTGACTTGTACTTTTTGTTTGAACATTGCCTCACTGTTAGTTCGTCCACAGGTTGGACTCAAAAGTTTGGCCATTTATTTTTAGGCGGACTGTCGTAACGCGCATGCGCGGTGTGAAAAAAAAGGTGGGGCCAAAAAAAAAGTTTCTGACGGAGAAAAGAGAAGAACTCCGTTTGTCGGAATCTCCGATAATTGTGGTTCTATATCTCCTGTTTGTGTAACTTCATTGTTTTAATTGTTATAAGAAAGCCGTCTGGAGAAGTGAGGTAGAACCGAAGAAAACTAAATGTAGTTGTGCGTTAACTAATTTTGACAGGAGCCATCAAGCGAACTGTTTTTAATGTTGGACTGAAGGATGACCTGAGACACTTCTTTTCTTCAGCAGTTTATGATTTTCAGAATTGTTTCTGTTTCTAAAAGCGTAAAGGGAATTTATCTGGTGTGTTTTCAAATGAACACGGACATCATCAAGTAGCTGAATTTATTCCTGCAGCCTCGAACAACTCTGAGCCAGCAGGTGAGGAACTAAAGTGTAACCTGTTTGCTTCCACGTGCACACTTTCATTTATGATCAACTATTATTGATCCGACCCTTTTTTCACGACTACATGCATTTTAAAGTGTCAGGTGCAGTGTTTTGAGGAGCTGTGGCCTCAGACTTTAGACTTCCAGGCATGGATGCAGCATGTTCCTGACTGTGTGTTTACACACATGCAGCTCCTGACTGCAAATGTGTTCAAGTTGCACGTGATGCAAGTTTCACTTTTCTATTTAAATTGCTCGTACTGTTTAAGACTGACCTGTAAATCACACTTTTTCCTGAGAAAACAGGAATTGCATTGCCTTTGATCCTAAACAGCTGAAGAGCAAAATGTGGACGATAATGTGTTTGTGTGTGTGTGTGTGTGTGTGGGGGGGGGGGTTCAGCCTTATTCAAGATGGCCACCATAGCCAAATGACCCTAGAAAACACAATGCCTCAATCAATTCTGACATTGAGTTAAAATGTGATGTAGCTGAACCATCATCACACACTTGAAGTGCTAAAATGGTGCAAGAGAATGTTTAATAGTACAGTATTGTCAAGGGTTGACCATAATGACTATAACTTCATCCTTTAACAACATAAGATGATTTTAATTTAAAACTGACATAAGGCAGGCAGTATGTTCCTTCAAAGAGTGCTAGGCCTCTAACTTATAATAAAGTTTGAAGTGCTGATACAGCCCATGCCCCACTTTTTTTTAGTTTGAGCTTTTCGTTTTCGAGCATCACAAACCGCACAACCATACAGATTTAAGCTGGTGAAGCGAGATGGAGCTCATGAAACCACAGCAAAGCTCCAGCAGCTTGCACTGCATGCTTTGTGCACAGCACTGCAGAAAGGAAGTGTCCGTTTGTTGCACGCACACACGCATCTTTGACTTATATGGTGATTTTCATGTGCACACTCTGCAGAAAAAAACAAAACTTCTCACCAGATGTGTCGTCTGAACTTTGGATTGCTGTAAATTGCAAAGTTGACTCATTTGTTTGATGCCATATTAAAGGGACTTGCCCCGACTAAGGGTTATTGAGTATTTTTTGCCTGTATTCTGTGAACATCCTTGTTTTACACTAAGTTTGTTTATAACAACCAGTAGAAAACTGTATTTTCAATATGTACATTCATTCCTCGATCATTGATCCTGGCAGGAAAAAATAAATGTGACTCATAAAGTTAACGCAGTGACACCTTGTATTTCTGGAACAAGCACTAAAACCTTACCTCCTCACTCAGATCCACTATACTGTAGTTCTTTCATTGAGCTTTGCTGCCATTGACACCAGTTATTTATACACAAATCAACCAATTCAAGCAAATGCAAATCGCATTAGCAGCAGTTCGCTGTAGCAAGTTCAGTTCAACATTGGGGAGTAAGGTTTTATTTCTTCTGTCCTAACTGCAAAATTGATAGCAGTGTAATAGTTTGATGAAACATAGATGTTTTTGAGCTACAGTACTCCAGATCCCACCTGCCTCTGAACAAGCACTTGTTTGTTGCTAAAGCGGAAGCAATTCATGACCTGAAAGTCACACGTGATAAAATAAAATCAAAAAGCTACTGTATGAATGTAGTTCCTGTTCTTTAAAAACAATCTGGCAACCTACTACTACAGTATACTGCAGAATAAAAAAAAAATCTAATTTATTATTGTATACTCTATATTTCATGTATTTTTTGTTGTCTTTGTATTTCTTTAATTCAACACCAGACAGCTTTTGCATAGTTTTTATTGGAACTGTTTGTCGTCTTTGCTTCTTCTTTTGGCTTTTCCCTCTTCAGGGGTCACCACAGCAAGTCATCCTCCATCCTCCTCCAACTACCTCCCTGTCCTCTCTAACTGCATCCATACATCCCCCCTTTGTCTTTTTCCTGGCAGCTGCATTTCTAACATCCTTCTACCAATATACCTACTGTCCCTCCTCTGGACATGTCCAAACCATCTCAGTCTGGCCTCTCTAACTTTATCTCCCAGTTGTTCAACATGTGCTGTACCTCTGATGATCTCATTCCTGATCTTATCCATTCTTGTCACTCCTAAAGAGAACCTCAACAACTTAAATTCTGCTACATCCAGTTCTTTCTCCTGTCTTTATGTCCATGTCTCTGTCTCCAGAAGACCATACAACATAGCTGGTCTCACACTGTCCTGTAAACTTTTTATTTGACCTTTGCTGACACCCTATTGTCGCAAAAAGTAATTAATAAATTATTATTACTATTACTTGCAGGGACGTAGGCAAGGGGGGTTCGGACAAACCGCCCACTTTGCCTATGGAGTCCCATCCAGGGATTTGATGAGGGGCAGTTCGTTTAAAGGAGAAGTTGACCAAGATAAAGCAACATGCCTCAATCAAAAAGGCATTCAATACAAGATCAACTGGACTTTATTTGTTGCAGAAAACGTTTCAACTCCTATCCAGGAGGCTTTTTCAATTCACTGAAAAACAAACTGTGAGAGTTTGGAGTTATAACAGAACCACGCACCATCATATGTAAATTGCAAGCTGAGGTAACACATACATGTAAATTGACAGATCACACCTTAACAGTAGGGGGTTCCCTTGAGGTCTCTGACATAAGACACAACACTGTATGTAAATTGACAAAAAACACATCCCAACCAACAACAGAGGCCTCTCAAAGAAGTTTGTTAGTCTAATTTACAGACAAGACACCTCAATAGCTCAGTGGAAACAGCGTTGGGTTGCCGTTCCAAACCTTATGGGTTCAATTCCCACATGGTACAACGTTTTGTTTAAAAATTCATTCCAGATTTTAAAAAAAAACACAAGAAAACTATTTACAAAACAACAAGAAATAAAACAATACATGAAATGAAAGGAAGCAGAAGAAGAAAATAATCTTATTATATCTGCCCCTTCTCAAACAATTTTTTTCAAACACTCTTTTATTGGATAAAAAAAGTAGAATGTGTTAACAGGCATATTAACTCCTTTTTTTTATCCAATAAAAGACAAACGTAAAATTAGTTGTTTGAATCGAGTGTTTGAAAAAAAAAATAGTTTGAGAAGGGGCAGATATAATAAGATTATTTTCTTCTTCTGCTTCCTTTCATTTCATGTATTGTTTTATTTCTTGTTGTTTTGTAAAAAGTTTTCTTGTGTTTTTTTAAACTGGAATGAAAAAAAAAACCATTGTACCATGTGGGAATTGAACCCATAAGGTTTGGAATGGCAACCCAACGCTGTTTCCACTGAGCAAGGCGTTTATCTGACAACGTCCACATTTATTTTAAACGAACTGCCCCTCATAAAATTCTGGCTACGCCTATGACTTGAATTCAAATAGATAAATAAGTTATGCAAATGGCTTACCTATAAAGTGCACTAATACATGCCAAAGTGTTTTTTTTATTTATAGATAAATGGTTTCAGTAACTAAAATATATTACTTGTGGCATTGTTAGATTGTTACTGTGTACCGGTACATTTTATTTTTGTAACTTCTAATGAGATGTGGAAAAATGGCACAGTTTTCCTGCTATTTATAGAAAACTATCTCCCAACAGCCCACAGACATATAAAAGATTTCAGATGAGCTGTTCCAACCNTCCTGCTGTCTTCATACATGTCCTGCTGTCCTCATACATGTCCTGCTGTCCTCATACATGTCCTGCTGTCCTCATACATGTCCTGCTGTCCTCATACATGTCCTGCTGTCCTCATACATGTCCTGCTGTCCTCATACATGTCCTGCTGTCTTCATACATGTCCTGCTGTCCTCATACATGTCCTGCTGTCCTCATACATGTCCTGCTGTCCTCATACATGTCCTGCTGTCTTCATACATGTCCTGCTGTCCTCATACATGTCCTGCTGTCTTCATACATGTCCTGCTGTCCTCATACATGTCCTGCTGTCTCATACATGTCCTGCTGTCCTCATACATGTCCTGCTGTCTTCATACATGTCCTGCTGTCCTCATACATGTCCTGCTGTCTTCATACATGTCCTGCTGTCTTCATACATGTCCTGCTGTCTTCATACATGTCCTGCTGTCTTCATACATGTCCTGCTGTCCTCATACATGTCCTGCTGTCTTCATACATGTCCTGCTGTCTTCATACATGTCCTGCTGTCTTCATACATGTCCTGCTGTCTTCATACATGTCCTGCTGTCTTCATACATGTCCTGCTGTCCTCATACATGTCCTGCTGTCTTCATACATGTCCTGCTGTCTTCATACATGTCCTGCTGTCTTCATACATGTCCTGCTGTCCTCATACATGTCCTGCTGTCTTCATACATGTCCTGCTGTCTTCATACATGTCCTGCTGTCTTCATACATGTCCTGCTGTCCTCATACATGTCCTGCTGTCTCATACATGTCCTGCTGTCTTCATACATGTCCTGCTGTCCTCATACATGTCCTGCTGTCCTCATACATGTCCTGCTGTCCTCATACATGTCCTGCTGTCCTCATACATGTCCTGCTGTCCTCATACATGTCCTGCTGTCCTCATACATGTCCTGCTGTCCTCATACATGTCCTGCTGTCCTCATACATGTCCTGCTGTCCTCATACATGTCCTGCTGTCCTCATACATGTCCTGCTGTCCTCATACATGTCCTGCTGTCCTCATACATGTCCTGCTGTCCTCATACATGTCCTGCTGTCCTCATACATGTCCTGCTGTCCTCATACATGTCCTGCTGTCCTCATACATGTCCTGCTGTCCTCATACATGTCCTGCTGTCCTCATACATGTCCTGCTGTCCTCATACATGTCCTGCTGTCCTCATACATGTCCTGCTGTCCTCATACATGTCCTGCTGTCCTCATACATGTCCTGCTGTCTTCATACATGTCCTGCTGTCCTCATACATGTCCTGCTGTCCTCATACATGTCCTGCTGTCCTCATACATGTCCTGCTGTCTTCATACATGTCCTGCTGTCCTCATACATGTCCTGCTGTCTTCATACATGTCCTGCTGTCCTCATACATGTCCTGCTGTCCTCATACATGTCCTGCTGTCCTCATACATGTCCTGCTGTCCTCATACATGTCCTGCTGTCTTCATACATGTCCTGCTGTCCTCATACATGTCCTGCTGTCCTCATACATGTCCTGCTGTCCTCATACATGTCCTGCTGTCCTCATACATGTCCTGCTGTCCTCATACATGTCCTGCTGTCCTCATACATGTCCTGCTGTCCTCATACATGTCCTGCTGTCCTCATACATGTCCTGCTGTCCTCATACATGTCCTGCTGTCCTCATACATGTCCTGCTGTCCTCATACATGTCCTGCTGTCCTCATACATGTCCTGCTGTCCTCATACATGTCCTGCTGTCCTCATACATGTCCTGCTGTCCTCATACATGTCCTGCTGTCCTCATACATGTCCTGCTGTCCTCATACATGTCCTGCTGTCCTCATACATGTCCTGCTGTCCTCATACATGTCCTGCTGTCTTCATACATGTCCTGCTGTCTTCATACATGTCCTGCTGTCTTCATACATGTCCTGCTGTCTTCATACATGTCCTGCTGTCTTCATACATGTCCTGCTGTCTTCATACATGTCCTGCTGTCTTCATACATGTCCTGCTGTCTTCATACATGTCCTGCTGTCTTCATACATGTCCTGCTGTCCTCATACATGTCCTGCTGTCTTCATACATGTCCTGCTGTCTTCATACATGTCCTGCTGTCTTCATACATGTCCTGCTGTCCTCATACATGTCCTGCTGTCTTCATACATGTCCTGCTGTCTTCATACATGTCCTGCTGTCTTCATACATGTCCTGCTGTCCTCATACATGTCCTGCTGTCTTCATACATGTCCTGCTGTCCTCATACATGTCCTGCTGTCCTCATACATGTCCTGCTGTCCTCATACATGTCCTGCTGTCTTCATACATGTCCTGCTGTCTTCATACATGTCCTGCTGTCTTCATACATGTCCTGCTGTCCTCATACATGTCCTGCTGTCCTCATACATGTCCTGCTGTCCTCATACATGTCCTGCTGTCCTCATACATGTCCTGCTGTCCTCATACATGTCCTGCTGTCTCATACATGTCCTGCTGTCTCATACATGTCCTGCTGTCCTCATACATGTCCTGCTGTCTCATACATGTCCTGCTGTCTTCATACATGTCCTGCTGTCCTCATACATGTCCTGCTGTCTTCATACATGTCCTGCTGTCTTCATACATGTCCTGCTGTCCTCATACATGTCCTGCTGTCTTCATACATGTCCTGCTGTCTTCATACATGTCCTGCTGTCCTCATACATGTCCTGCTGTCCTCATACATGTCCTGCTGTCTTCATACATGTCCTGCTGTCTTCATACATGTCCTGCTGTCCTCATACATGTCCTGCTGTCCTCATACATGTCCTGCTGTCTTCATACATGTCCTGCTGTCTTCATACATGTCCTGCTGTCCTCATACATGTCCTGCTGTCCTCATACATGTCCTGCTGTCTTCATACATGTCCTGCTGTCCTCATACATGTCCTGCTGTCCTCATACATGTCCTGCTGTCCTCATACATGTCCTGCTGTCCTCATACATGTCCTGCTGTCCTCATACATGTCCTGCTGTCTTCATACATGTCCTGCTGTCTTCATACATGTCCTGCTGTCCTCATACATGTCCTGCTGTCTTCATACATGTCCTGCTGTCTTCATACATGTCCTGCTGTCCTCATACATGTCCTGCTGTCCTCATACATGTCCTGCTGTCTTCATACATGTCCTGCTGTCCTCATACATGTCCTGCTGTCCTCATACATGTCCTGCTGTCTTCATACATGTCCTGCTGTCTTCATACATGTCCTGCTGTCTTCATACATGTCCTGCTGTCCTCATACATGTCCTGCTGTCTTCATACATGTCCTGCTGTCTTCATACATGTCCTGCTGTCCTCATACATGTCCTGCTGTCCTCATACATGTCCTGCTGTCCTCATACATGTCCTGTACCAGTCTAACATACTTTTCTGCCACTCCAGATTTCCTCATGCAATACCACACCTCCTCTCTTGGCACCCTGTCATATGCTTTTTCTAAATCCACAAACACACAATGGAGTTCTTTCTGACCCTCTCTGTACTTCTCTATCAACATCCTCAAAGCAAAGATGGCATCTGTGGTGCTCTTTCTTGGCATGAAACCATACTGCTGCTCACAGATAGTCACCTCTTGTCTAAGCCTTCCTTCCACAACTCTCTCCCAGATCTTCATCGTGTGGCTCATCAACTTAATTCCCCTGTAGTTGCTACAACTCTGTACATCACCCTTGTTCTTAAAAATGGGAACCAGCACACTTCTTCTCCATTCTTCAGGCATTTTCTCACCCTCAAAATTCTGTGAAATAATTGAGTCTGAATCCTCACTCCCATCTCTCATAGACATTCTGATACCTACACTGGTTTGTCATCAGGTCCAACTGCCTTCCCATCTTCATCTTCTTCATTGCTTTCAGAACTGGATGTACCATGGTAGACAGTAAAAACAGTTACAGTATCATGAAAAGGTGGAGGAAGCATGAAACAACAGTGACATGTTGGATGTCTTTCCAAAACTGTCCCGATAGCTATAGAAATGCTTTCAGTGTGTTTGTATAGACATAATCAGATTGCTTCAAACATTCTTTTTAAAGGCAACAAAGAAAATACTGACTGTGGATAACTGTGTATGCAAATGGATTTAATGGAACAAATAACTAATGCTGTCGATCATAAACAGTTCTGTGTTAGTGTTTTTGTTGATCTAAAAAAAGCATTTGATACCATTGACCACACCATTCTCCTTGAAAAACTAAATAAATATGGTGTTAGAGGACCAGCATTACAGTGGGTATCTAGCTATTTGAAGGACAGGAAACAGTTTGTGCAAATAAATGATGTTAGATCTGACCTCCGTGATATCACTTGTGGAGTTCCTCAGGGTTCTGTGCTTGGACCAAAGTTATTTATTTTATATGTGAATGACTTGGTAAATGTGTCAGGACTACTTAAATGTGTTCTTTTTGCCGATGACACCACATTTTTCTGTTCGGGTAATGACATAAAAAAGATTTTGGATATGATGAAAACAGAATTTATAAAAATACAAACTTGGTTTAAATTAAACAAATTATCTTTGAATTTAGATAAAACTAACTACATGATATTCAGTAACAAAAAGAGAATTGTTGATGACGATCCATTTGAAATTGAAGATGTTGTGATCTGTAAAGTGAGTGAAGTGAAGTTTCTGGGTGTTATCATTGATGACAAACTGACGTGGAAACATCATGTAAATTCCATTAAAAAAATAGCTAGATCAATTGCAGTATTGTATAAAGTCAGGGATTTTTTAATTGATAAAGCTTTACATATGTTGTATAACACAATCATTGCTCCACATTTAATCTATTGTATTGAGGTTTG
>JBBPBX010040470.1:14721-29354 GCA_038048925.1 Garcialebias charrua
TATATAGATATATATATAGACAGACAGACAGACAGACAGACAGACAGACAGACAGACAGACAGACAGACAGACAGACAGACAGACAGACAGACAGACAGACAGACAGACAGACAGACAGACAGACAGACAGACAGACAGACAGACAGATAGATAGATAGATAGATAGATAGATAGATAGATAGATAGATAGATAGATAGATAGATAGATAGATAGATAGATAGATAGATAGATAGATAGATAGATAGATAGATAGATAGATAGATATATAGATAGATAGATAGATAGATAGATGGGGCGGCCGTGGCACAGTGGTAATGGCAGTCGACCCCCGATCAAAAGGTTGGAGGTTCGAATCCCGCATCCGCCCAACATGCGTCGTTGTGCCCCTGGGCAAGACACTTAACCCCAAATTGCTCCCGGTAGGTCTGGGTGGCACCTTGCAAGGCAGGCTACCACTACCGGTGTATGAATGAATGGGTGGATGGCTGGTATTGTAAAGCGCTTTGGGGCTCCTCACAGGGGGTTGGAAAGCGCTATATAAATAAGCTCCATGCTCCATGTACCATAGATAGATAGATAGATAGATAGATAGATAGATAGATAGATAGATAGATAGATAGATAGATAGATAGATAGATAGATAGATAGATAGATAGATAGATAGATAGATAGATAGATAGATAGATAGATAGATAGATAGATAGATAGATAGATAGATAGATAGATAGATAGATAGATAGATAGATAGATAGATAGATAGATAGATAGATAGATAGATAGATAGATAGATAGATAGATAGATAGATATGGTGGTAGCCATATTGGATTTTGACGTGGCAGCCCAGTTTTTTACAGAATTTTTCTCACACCTAAAATGAAGGTGATACCTCACTTATTTTTCAATTCTCACTCTTACATTATGCATGGACAGATGACCGGATGGAGGCTATTACTATTTCCTTCTTTTCACCCTGAAATGGTTGACGAAAATTTAATTAAAATGATAGATTGCAATACCAAGATGGATTCAGAATGATGCTCTTTTTTTTCTAGGAGAAATTAAGACACATATTTCAGTCCGTTTTCTTTTCTTTCTTTCTTTCTTTTTTTGCATTAATGATGTCAGTAATGTTGTATGAGTTTGACCTACACTTATTGTGGCTCATCCAACACTTTACCTGTATCAACACATCCACAAGTTTAAAGAGCCCTGGCTTCATTTTCACAAAGATTTACTTTAGATTTTTTTTAAAAGCCTGACACTCAAACACTGCACTTATCTGATCTAGTGAAAGAGGACCTGTGCTGTTACAGGTCTCTGTAGGAAAAAAAGCACTGAGTAAAAACATAATAGCTTTGAAGATATCTGATATGCAAAAGTGGTAAAACTGCAGAAAAAAATTCAATGGCAATTTAGCTAATGGTTCTTTAGAAGAAAAAAACATGATTGTTAAATTATCAAAAACGAATATGATGATTGAATCAATTGTAGATATAGTCACCCATTTAACTAGTGAGGTTTAAATGGGGCTTCAGACTGTATTTTTCTTCTCCTTTAAATAAAATGAAAATGTACTCAAAACCAGAAGAAAGTCAAGTTTGAAGAAGATCCTGCGTAAGCAAATACTAACTGAGCATGAAAGGAGGTCACAAGAGCGTTAGTGGCGTGAGTGACTGAGAGGGATTTTCTTCAGATGCACAACAACAGAGGGATGTATTAGGCCTTGGCAGAGAGCAGCTACCAACTGTTAGTCTGCAACACCAGCAATGAAAGAAGCTGCTTTGAGTGTGAAGAGCTTACTTTAATTATCAGACACAGGAGTCGACAGTTTGCTGCATTGTGCCTGTACTTTTTCGTCTTTATTGCAAGTGCAAATGCAGCATCCAACTGAGTATATGTGACTGAGGCCATAGAGCCTGAAAAAGCTGCCGAAACTTTTCACAAAGAGGTTTATGCAGGTAATAATGTGGATGGAAACTAACGGGGTAAAAGGGGTGTCACTAGATTTAAGTGGGTGATAAATTAATCTAAATGCAAAAAAAAAAAAAAAAAAAGTGAAATACATAACAAAACCACTTGTTTTTGGATAGTCTTTTGGTCCAACAATGAGACTGTTTCCACTGATAAGCTGCTGAATATTTAATCAGTTATGTGTCAGTCTGAGCAAAGCCAGTCCAAAGGGAGATTCTTAAACACACATTTCTTTCTTTGGATAAAAGCTAGCCAATTGGTGATCTTGATTGATGGGTTTAACTGCTCCAGTGGAGCTGCTCTCCGGTCAACAAAAAGGGCTAGAGGCTGTTCAGGGCAGCTGGCTCTCCACCGTTTAGACAAATAACCATATATATTGCTTTGCTGAATCAAAATGTGCTCATAAAAATAAAAAAATAAAAGGCTCAAAGTTAAGAAAGTAAGTTCCAGGAGAAAGTACCATAATCCCACAATGTCTTTTTCTTCTTCTTCTTCTTCTTCTTCTTCTTCTTCTGCTTTCAGATTTCCCATCTTCAGTGGGTCACCAAAGTAAGTCATCCTCCTCCATCTCAATCTGTCCTCTGCATCCTCTGTCCTCACTCCAATGTGCTCTCTAACTGCATCCATATATCTCCTCTTTGTTGTTCTCCCAAGACACCCACTGTCCCTCCTCTGGACATGTCCAAATACACCTCAGTGTTGCCTCTCTAACTGTATCTCCCAGTTGTTCAACCTGTGCAGTACCTCTCAAGAATCCCACAATGTTTAATGGTTCATAACTTTAAAAAAAACTAAAACACAATAATGAAGTTAGGCCCCTCAGACAAGATAGTTACTTTTATATGACTTAAAATAAACAGTCAGAAAATTAATGATCTTTGCAAGGTGTTGGTTAGGTTTTTAAGAGACTAATCAGGATGCATTAGGCTTTTCACTACAAGTAACCATCTACAAACATCTTGACCAAGTGCATCTCTGTTAGTGAGGCCGTGGGCCCTGTGCACATTAACATAGTTTGGTTGTCAAAAATAAGAAGGACCAACTGTGATGGACACATGCCTTTGCTACTATACCTTTATCAAGACAAGGTCATAGAAACAAGGTCACAAAAACAACGTAGGGTATACATGGACGTAGATCATGCTAGCATGGTGTGATCTTTAAACATGCAGCTGCATTCTGACAGTTTGAGAGCAATATAATGCATATAGGGTAGTAAGAATTCAACAACGCATGTCAGGGACAAACCAATTAGCAGGAAAAAATACTATTTGGTTGATACTAATTGTAGCAGCATCATGGCTGACTTCACACTTAAATACTTTTTCCATGTCTGACTCAATCCAGCCACATTCTAATAGATGGTACTATAGATTGTAAAGAACATAACTGGATCGTCATCCAGTGTGAAGGGGACCTAAGGGGCAATCTTACTGTGCTCTGACTTGGGGAATTACTTTGTGCGCAACACCCTTTTTCTTTATTCTTGGTAAGTGGCACAACCTTTAAGGATTTAGTGCTGCCAATATTCCCTCAGTTTTTATTAAAAGCACACATACAGACATGTTTTACATGGATGTGTTCAAGTTCAAGTTGTGTTTATTTGTAACACGAGGTTAACATGAAATGCTTAGGATGAGAAGAACTGATCTGAATTGCTAAAAACGTCAAAGAACAAACAAACAAGAAATACTAAAAGCATACAATAGGGTATACAAAAAAGTACCAAAAAGTGAAAAAAAGTAATTATAATATTTACAATGTCCTAAAGAGAGGTAGTAATCAACAACCTGGTAGAATATAATGGTGCAAGCAGGATGAATTTAAATGCTAAATTGTTGTAACTTGTACAATTTTAAATTGTGCTATTTTCAATCTTTTTTTCTTTCTTTCAGGAGTAAATAATGAACTCTAAATTCTTAACAATGCATATAAAAGTTATATATTTTTAGTTCATTTCATCCAAATAATCTCATCAAAAATAATCAAACATTTTAAAGATCATATAGGATCCGTAACACCAACTATATGGCTCAATAACTCCACATCAACTAAAATCTGCTAATAACCATTTTAAAAAGAAGAGCTTCCTGCTTTGTGTGTTATGGTAATACTCATAATTAGATAGACTTTTAGAACAAATCTTACAAGTTTCCCAAAAATCTTTTTTGCCAAAGCAGAAAACATTTCCTAATGATTGGTATTATGAAAGAAAAACAAGCATTTCATCTGTTTAATTGGGACTTTGCACCAAGTATTAATATTAATCAATGTAAACATTCCCCAAAAAACAAGGCTTTATGTTGAGAACAATGCAGCCAATATAATTGATGTACATTGTTTAATCAAAATATAGTAATAAAATGCATATTGGAAGAGTTATTTGTTTTACTTATTGTCTCTTCCCTTTTTATTAAAATAAACGCTGTAATGAGAAAAGCAAGAACTGCTTCTAATCACAAAACACCATTCTTTTAGCAAGTGATTCTTACAAAAACAAACAAACATGACGGCATCCACAGAGAAAGGCAAAAGCATGAATACTCAAAGAGTTTGGATTTTAAACGTCTCACGGTAGCCAGAGGCTTTACACCAGGCTCTGAATATTTAAACATACTTAATGTGCAAGAGGTATATCGTTTAAATGTTTGAAGAATTATAGTTTCTGTAACATCAGTGGCTTAGAATCAAATACAACTGATTAAGTAAAGTAAATATCCTGCCTTCTCTTTTATTAAATACCATCACACATCCATTTCTGGTTGTTAATTACCGGTAGTTGACTTCACACTTGCCTGAGGTTATAATGCGTTAAACTGGGCCTATTTACTCACTATTTTTGTCTATTTAAGTAATTCCTCTGCCTTAAAGGTGAGTAGTGTCCCTGGGGCAGAGCTGCAGTCTGTTCTTGGCTTGCTTTGAATCCTATGATCTTTACCAGTTGTGTGTAGACACAAGGTGAGGGATGCCTCTCAGTGCTACACATGCAGCATGCATAAATAAATAAATAATAACAGCGACACAGTAGTGAAAGTATGCAAGCAAAAGCTTATTATAGGAAGCAACTGGACAAAGAGACAAAAACAGCTATCTTCTTTTATCCATGGATTTTTATTTATTTTATCTCTCTCATGTGACCTTCCTTTCTGTTTTTATGCTGCTCCCTGGCATCCGGAGCGCAGTGAACTCTTCTTCCTCAGCAGGCGACCGTAAGATCTTCTGGCTGAGAGCTTATAAAAGCCCTATGATTGCAGCCCACCCCAGGGCTAGGTATTCACCTGACACTGAAATTGTTGCTATGGCAACGCTGACTGCCGGCCAAAGGCAGGCCCAGTATAATACAAAGGAAGCGGAGAGTGGGAGCGGCCGAGTGGCTTATCCATTTGACAACAAAAAGTGCAAACATGCCATAGCTCTATGACTTATGGTTATCACAGACTGGAATCAACATAGATCCCAACATCCTCATAAGCTTACCACACCCATTTAATATGGTAACTGTGTTTCTGCTTTTCAAAAGAATGAGGAAATAATGACAACGTCCAGTAGCTTGGTTATGTTCAAAAAACTTCAAGACAAAAACAACTGGACTTGTACGTTTCAAACCCAACAGGACTCTCAGACAGAGGCTGGTCCACCCTATGGACAAAACACCCAAACACAAACAGAGTGGTGTGGTGTCTGCAGTTCAGTGCAGCGACAAATGTCCAGATCTCTGTAGTGGAGAAACCAAACAGCTTCTTGACATACGCGTGTCACAACACAGGAGAGCAAGCTATTCAAGACGACTCAGCGGGTCACCTCCACCTCACGGATAAGGGACACTCGTGAATTGAGAGGGGTGGTGAAGGAAGCCTATTACAGTGTGTAAAAGGAGAGAAACCGTCTTTAAACAGAGGAGGTCTTGGATATCAGCTTTCAAAAACTCATAATGCAGCTTTAGGTCTGATACCCAGCTGTTTTCTCTCCTACCAGGAATTTCATCCATGTGTCCAGAGTGGCCCATCTGTGTGTCAGGCCCTGTTTACACGGACATGGTGGGGGGAAACGGAGGTTTGGGTATGTTAATTAGAGTAAAAGATATGCGTTGACACGGACAAATTCTGTGTTTACATGCATCAGTATGAATCCCCCCGCCCTCATGAATCAACTCCCCCACCCTCATGAATCCACTGTAGTTACCATGCCTGGTCATTAGATGGCGCTGCAAATTTTGTACATTCACCTAATGCGCATGCGTGTTTCCTCAGTCTGCTGCTTTTTTCTGGGCTAAAAGTTCAGCTAACAACAAGTTAACAACAAGGTAAAGCTGGAATTTGGATGAGAGTTGACAGATTTGACACCAAGCGGGACCCGCTTCATCTAACAAGCACCACACCAGTCGCTGAGCGGACCAGAACCGAGTCGACGATGTCTGCCTTTAGTCAGTGATAAACAGCTGATTTACAGCAGGTAAATCAACGTTCTTAATAATGTTTGCTTGTGTTTACTTCGAACACACAACAACCAACTGAGTTTTTATTTGAATTTTTTTCCTGTGAGGTCGAGAAGCTGTCCTTTTACCTGGCGGACCGTTTCGGATGGGACCAGTATCCACCAGGATGAAAACAGAGCAGGGTCCAGTTTATTAATGTACCGTATTTTCTGGAATACAGACCGCACCTGAATATAGGTCGCACTGTCCAATTATTGCCCCAAAATTGGAAAAATCCATCTATAGGTCGCACCTAAATGGTTGCACCTACGTCAAAATGTGGACCGTGTTTAGCTCTGCTGCAAATGTCTGCCACAGGAGCGCACAGCAAGGCTTTTAAGAAGATTAACACTTAAAAACAATTATTTGTTTGATAAAAATTATAGCAAATATGTGTCTGAGCTGAACTTTTCTTTAATAAATGAATAATTTTAGCAGGATAAACACCTAAAATATATATTTGTTAGCTGACATTATTGTAAGAGTGTGTCTCAGTTTAATTTTTGTTAATAAAATATTACAAATCAACTTATTTTATAAAAAGCCATAAATAGGTTGCACCCGAATATAGGTCGCAGGGCATGCAAAAATGATAAAAAGCAGCGACCTATATTCCGGGAAATATGGTAGTTACAGTTCAGTTAACGTGTTTTTAATAGTGTTCAGTTCAATTCTCAATTGTGTCTCTTCCAACACAGATGCAGCTAATTCAGGTGTAGATTAATTAAATATGAGACTCAAAATATATTCCATCAGTTGTAGTTCAGAAAGCGGTGCGTGTCCGCCGCCATTGTTGATGCCGTCTGTCCGCGCGTGCGTGCTACGTGCATGTGGTTCAAACAAAAGCTCAGCGGGAGATGTTTATGTTATCAACGGGGGTCAGCAAAACACTCTACTCTGAGAGGTGGATTCAGAAACCTTCGGATTCAAAGAGGGGGGCCAGTGGTAACGTGTAAACGATAGGCAGAACCGCAAAGAGAAAGCTGCGGTTTCACTCAAAATATGTGCCGTGTAAACGGCCCCTCAGGCTAACAATGACCATACGGGGCGGCCGTGGCAAAGTGGTAGTGGCAGCCGACCCCCCGATCGGAAGGTTGGAGGTTCGAATCCCGCTTCCCCCTACCATTTGAGAACACCTGTGAGCGGACGCGGACGCACCTTGGCTGCCGCTGCTCCTCGTACTTTTTGCTCCTTGAGCCTTTTTTGTTACTTTCTGCTATTTTTTCACCGAGCCTTGTTGGAAATTTCTACCTTTCTACCTTTCTGGAACACAGAGTGCGACAGAGTGCGACAGGCGCAAGCCTGTGTACAGCACCTGTGCACAGCACCTGTGCGAGCGGACGCGGACATTTCTACCTTTCTACCTTTCTTGAACGCAGAGTGCGACAGGCGTGAGCCTGTGTACAGCACCTGTGTGAACGGACGCGGATATTTCTACCTTTCTACCTTTCTTTGAACCTTTCTACCTTTCTTGAACGCAGAGTGCGACAGGCGTGAGCCTGTGTACAGCACCTGTGTGAACGGATGCGGGCATTTTTACCTTTCTACCTTTCTTAAACGCAGAGTGCGACAGGCGGGAGCCTGTGTACAACACCTGTGTGAACGGACGCGGGCATTTTTACCTTTCTACCTTTCTGTGATTAAGTTTTAGAGCAACTGTCTTTTCTGACTGCATTATGGATCTGCAAACATTATAAGTTGCCGGTCAAAGCAGTTGGCCGCTTGTCCTGAGCCTGGGTCTGCTAGAGGTTTCTTCCTTCTAAAAGGGAGTTTTTCCGTTCCACTGATGCCATTGTGCTTGCTCAGGATAGGAGATCGTGGCGAAGTCAATATTTGACTTGTTTGCTGGAGTCATTAGATAGAAAACTTTACTAGTCTAACCGGAATTTTAATAGTAGGAGCTGCTAGCTCCCGCTAGCTTCAACACAAATTTAGCTTTGAGATAAACATAGCTGCACTTATTGTTCGCTTACCTGCTGCCTCTCTCAACTTCCTGTGTCCTCTGGACTGTTGTGGACTCTCTCCTGTCCTCCTTCAAGGTAATGCTCGTTCGAATTACATCTCTCTGCTTCTTGTATATCTTTCTCGGAGCCATGGGCCTGCTGCTAGTGGCTAGCTCCGTGCTAGCCTCCACCGGCTCGTGGATGTTGACGTACTCTGCTTTGCAGTTGTTTGAACTTAACAACTGCTCATCCTCTTTCTATTTCCACCGTCAAACAACTGGGACTTCTACGTAGACCTCGTTACATCCATAGAAGCTCTCGAAAGAAAACCGTTTATTCTCAAGCGAACTCGGATTCGATTAGTGTTGTTTGGGCTGAAAGACGTGTCGCACGCGTCGCACCTCGACATCGTCATCAGAACGCTGCATCTGTAGGCTCTTGTAGTCCTTGTAGTCTATTGCGCACGAAGTGGCGAGGAAAACGTGGAGTGGACTTCAGTCTGCTTAAACCGGTTCAAAAAGCTCCTATTCCAACTGGTATTAAATTAGAACTTTTCAATGTGCAGTCACTATCCAACAAGTCATGTTTAATTCATGATCACATTCTGGAGAAGTACTTGGACCTCATGTGTCTTATAGAGACTTGGCACCAACCAGATGTCTACAGTTCTCTGAATGAAGCTTGTCCCTCTGGATACAGTTATCTGCAGAGAGCCCGCAGCACTGGCCGCGGTGGTGGTCTGGCGGTAATTTATCGCATTAATTTAAAATGGTCTCATCTGTCTTCTCAGGACTTTTCTTATTTTGAATGTCTGGCTTTCAGCTTCAAAGCCCCACTCCTGATGAATGTTATATTAATTTATAGACCTCCCAAACCGCATGTTTCATTTAACTCAGAGATGCATGACCTCCTCACTTTTTTCTGCACCTCCCCTGTGAAGACTATTTTTCTTGGCGACTTAAATATCCACGTGGACAATTCTTCTTCACCTCTGGCAACAGATTTTAAGTCTCTTCTGGACTCTCTTAATCTCACTCAACATGTTGACGCCCCTACGCACAGCAGGGGGCATACTCTGGATTTGGTGATTACAGACACTGTACTCATCAATAACTTATCTGTATATGACCTGGGTGTCTCAGACCACAGGGTCATCTCCCTGGAAGTGCCTTCATCTTCGCCTGCTTCAAACCCAAAACGACCCATCCAGTTCCGTGACCTTAAAAACATTTCCCCTGATGTTCTGTCTGCTGATCTTCACACCCTGAGCACTGTCAATCATCCTTCTGCAGATGACTCTATGGATTACTACAACCAATCTCTTCGGGAGCTCCTGGACCTACACGCCCCCTTGAAGACAAGACTGGTGTCTTTCTCGCGTTCAGCCCCCTGGTACACTGATGAGCTGCGCAAGATGAAGGCAACTGGCCGTGCTATTGAGAGACGTGTAAAATCATCTGGTCTCTCTGTGCATAAGCAGGCATATAAAGAACATCAGAAAGCGTATGCCTATTCTCTTAAAGAAGCACGCTCCAAATATTATTCTAACATCATCAACACCTGCCCTGGAAACTCTAAACAGCTCTTCTCCACAATAACTCGTCTGCTTAATCCCATTAAACAAACTCTTGAGGACTCTGCTCAAAAATGCGACCTGTTTCTTTCGTCTTTTAAAACCAAAGTTGACACTATCAGATCTCAGCTCCACAACCTCCCTGTTCTCAGTGTGCCACCTACCCGTCTGCATTCTGGGACCCTAAACAGCTTTGACGAAGTTGTTCAGAGTGAGGTGGAGGCCATCATCAAGAAAATGAAGCCTTCATCCTGCGCCCTGGATCCTTTCCCCTCGTCTCTCATAAAAACCAATCACTCTGCAATAGGCCCACTTATCACTCAAATAATAAATCAGTCTCTTCAATCTGGTCATGTTCCACTGCCTCTAAAAACTGCCATCATTAGGCCTCTTCTGAAAAAATCTAATTTGGATCCCGACATTTTTTCTAATTACCGCCCAATTTCACACCTCCCTTTTCTGTCTAAAGTGCTGGAAAAAGCTGTTGCTGCTCAGCTGCAGGATCACCTACAACAACACTCCCTGTATGAGAAGTTCCAGTCTGGATTCAGGGCAGCTCACAGTACAGAGACTGCATTGCTGAGGGTTACCAATGATGTCCTCTTGGCTGCTGACACTGGCTCTCCCTCCATCCTTGTCCTCCTTGACCTCACTGCAGCCTTCAACAATGTGGACCATAGTATCCTCCTCCACCGTCTTCATGTGGAGGTCGGTCTCTGCGACACCGTCCTGGACTGGTTCAAATCTTTCCTCTCCAATAGGCTGGAATGTGTTAGTCTTGGCAACGCCACGTCCCAGACAGTCTGTGTCTCCTGTGGTGTCCCTCAGGGGTCGGTTCTGGGGCCCCTGCTGTTTTCCCTTTACATGCTGCCTTTAGGTCAAATTATTAATCAGTTCAACATTTCTTTTCACTGTTATGCCGACGATACACAGCTTTACATCAGGACTGGAGCATCCTCATCTTCCACCTTGTCATCTCCATCTTCACTCACTGCCCTCTCTGCCTGCCTGGAGGCAATTAGGGCATGGATGAATCAGAACTTTCTTCAATTAAACTGCTCCAAGACTGAGGCCATACTGATTGGCACCCCTCACCAGGTACAAACATCTCCTATAACAACACTTTCCTTTTCTGGACAAGACATCCCCCTCTCCACCTCTGTTACTAATCTTGGAATAAAAATGGACTCCAATCTTACATTTGAAAATCACATTAAGCTTCTGTTTAAAACTTGCTTCTTCCATCTTCGAAACATCTCCAGACTTTGCCCATCCCTAACTTTTTCCGATGCTGAGAAGCTCGTCCATGCTTTTGTCTCCTCCAGGCTCGACTACTGCAACTCCCTGTTTGTTGGAATCCCTGGCAAAAACCTTCAGAAACTTCAATATATTCAAAACAGTGCAGCAAGGATCTTGTTGAGAGTTCGTAAATTTGAACATATTACGCCCATTCTCCATAACCTTCATTGGCTTCCTGTCGCCTACAGAATTCAGTACAAAACTGCTCTCATTACACATCAATGCTTACATGGAGCTTCACCAGATTATCTGAAGGATATTCTTATTCCATACTCATCCACCCGGTCGCTGCGGTCACAGAACAGTAATCTCCTTCACATTCCGAGAACCAAATTAAGGACCATGGGAGACCGGGCTTTCAGTGTGGCTGCCCCCCGCCTGTGGAACTCTCTTCCTGACTGTCTGAGAGCCCCACAGTCTGTGGTTGACTTTAAGAGCGGCTTGAAGACCTTTCTTTTCAACCGAGCATACTCTACCTCCTCATGATTCTACTTTTGATCTTAGTTGATACTGTTATTGATTTTACTTGTTTTACTTGTTTTATTGACATTTAATTCTGTTGCACTTTGTAGCACTTTGAGATTTTCATTAATGAAAAGTGTGTTATAAATTGAAGTTATTATTATTATTATTATTATGTGTCGTTATGTCCCTGGGCAAGACACTTAACCCCGAGTTGCTCCCGGTAGGTCTGGATGGTGCCTTGCATGGCAGTCTGCCGCTACCGGTGTATGAATGTGTGTATGATTGGGTGGATGGTTGGTACTGTAAAACGCTTTGGGGCCCCTCACAGGGGTCTGGAAGGTGCTATATAAGTAAGCTCCATTTACCATTTACCATCTAGCAAACCCCTATTGTGAGGTGTGATAGGGCAATCTGCATAAGTATCTAGCTCACCTCAGCTTTATAACTCGAACCACACGCTCTATGTTCTTTGGATTGAGAAATCTCTTTGGATGAGAAGTGAAACATATTCTGTTACAAATAAAATCCAGTTGTTTCTGCCTTGAACTTCTTTGAATTTACCATGTCCTGGATGACTGAAAATCTTCACCAGCATAGCTTGGTTATGGGAACAATGTGGAACCCCCTGTGTGTATCGTGACAAACTCATATCAAATGCTCACAAATAGTTTGACTAATTTAATTACCTCCATTGTCTTTTAGGGTGAAGTTGGGATTGACCAGAAGCTGGCTGGGCAAAGCAAAAGTAAACCGCTGTCCATTGGCAAAGTCATCCTTATCCACTGCTGTGACAGTCTGGATCACCTGTTGGCCAAAGGACACAAAGTAAAATTTGACTTCGACACAGCAGCCCTCGATTTCCCTATGGCAGCATTTTAGGATCATTGGCCCTCATGCACGAACCGTTCGTACGCAAAGATTTGTTCTTAAACTGTGCGTACGAGTGATTTAGGATCATTTGTGGCATTCAACAATGTTTTCGTATCCTAAGATTTTTTTCAGATACGAACAAAATTTACGAGTGGTCCGGACCTGTCGTATATTTTAGGAGCGTCAGTCTGCTGTCATCCAGACGGAATTTCCCCACTAATAACTTCATATTTCGTTATTTAGAAAATATTTTGGGTTTAAAAAAATCACGCACCATAATTATTCTTGACAATAGGTTATTCTGTTTGAATTAGAATTATAATTTTAAGTTTAATTTGTCTGGTGTGTCGCGCAGGCTTCAGTGAGTCGTGCGCTCCCCTTGGTCATCAAAGCCCTCCTCATATTAACACCCAGGTACATAAAATTCCCATACACCGCCGCAGAACAAGTACGAATTAAGACTGATTTTCATGCTATTGCTGGACTGCTGTGCCAAACACCATCGGAGCAATAGATTATTATATCTGATTCGAAATATAACCTGCAGAATGTGGTTGCGCGATGACCAGGAGGAGTGCGCATGACTAATTTGTGCTGCAAAACATGTTGGCACGTGTCTTGCGCAGCATGGCATTTATTGTCCATCCATCTCGGTAACGCAGACTGTTCCTTGACCACCTCCTGTCCGTGCTGCGGCGAGACGTTTCTTTGAAGCCATTTTCAGATCAAACCATTTATTCTTGATTTCTGATACTGTACGACCCACGGGAGACACAACATATGCACTACAATATTAATATGAAGTTAACTGTAGTTTCGAGACATTTTAAAATGCTTCTGTTCAAAAACACATCCGACACTTGCGGGGGGGTGGGGGGTAGCGGTGCGCCACAGCTCTTCTGAATAAGTGAAACTATAATGTAACACAGTTGTTTACACTAAAATTAAAAATATTTGACCATCCGACACTTGCGGGGGGGGGGGGGTAGCGGTGCGCCACAGCGCGACTGAGAGCAGAACTTCAATCTCCGAACGCGTGAAGTTCTTTTTACTTCTTGATTTTGAATGAATGGACACTTCCTGCTGTCAAAAGGCAGGAAACGTGGCCTTATATGGTGTTTTGAGGGGTGGGAATTATGTAAATGACCTCTCCGCGAGCACGCGCAGGTGGTTAGAACAGGTGGGATTCATTAAATTTACGCAGCTCGTTTACACACTTTTCCTGTGGATAGAAGAGTTTGTTGAATCTGACGTGGCATGTTCGTACGAATGCTTCGCACGAACAAAAGTAGGAGAAATTTAGGATAAAAATACGAACATGTTCGTGCATGAGGGCCATTGGTTCTTTCTACATGTCAAAGAACATAAATTGAACATACCTAGTGAGGGAAATAGTTCTTCTAAACTTCTTTTGAAATTACACACGATATTGGCCTTTACGTCTGAATGTGAGTAGTCAGCCTCTACATGTACAGTAATTGGTTAAATTAACGCCTGCTAGATAAGGATTCTTCCTATATTATGATAATTATGAAAAAGTTATTCATTTAAAAATTTGCTCATCTTTTAAACAAGTGTTATTTTTTGTGTGTTTCAAACAGGAATAGTGTTTTAAGCACTGAAAAAAGGTTCAACATTTTCTGTAGGCCTTTTTTTAAATAAAGCAAAATCTGAATGAAAATGACATTCGTCATTTGCATACTTACATTTATCTAAACATACGAGCCAAAGCATTTTTTTAAATGAAATTAAAACAGATAAGGAAACCTTTGCTTATTTTTCTAGTCAGATAAGCCACATATGATGTATTTGCTCAAAGAAAAGACACAAACTACAAAATGCCACTGGAATAAAAGTAAAGAAAGAAAAAGAAAAATCTTGATAGCTGAAAAATGTCTGCTATTTAAATAAATCCTTGCCTGAGTAAGTGCTAATCTGTTCCAAGTGTACGTTTTGTTTTGAAAATATAGACTCAAGTGTTTTTGATTTTTATGCTTTGTTTAGGTGAATGTATTCAGTGATATGCAAGCTTTTT
>JBBPBX010040471.1:0-29354 GCA_038048925.1 Garcialebias charrua
GGAAGGGGCCCGCTAAGAAGGCTTACCTGTCAATCACTTTAGAAGGGGTCCTCACAGAAGAGGCCCTCCTGGATGGTGGGGCTGACATAACCATTATGTCTCCCACACTGTTGAAGGAGCTAAGGATAGCCGCTAGCGGGGTTGACAGGGAAATACCCCTCAAAGAATGTGCTGTAGTACTGCAGGGACTCTCAGAGACGAGTACAACCCTTACAGCTATAGCCATGGTTCATATGCAGATTGGTGAAATGACGCTATACCACCCGGTACACGTGTCCACCGTTGACTCATTCCCATTTTTGGTTGGCCAAGACTTTATAAACCGCTTTGACGCGATTATAGATTATGGCGATCAAACAATGTGGACCAGAGTGAGCCAACCACTGCCGATCGATATGCCTACACATGGTGACACTGACTGTTTAACAGCAGGTACCGCGGAAGGCACAAAGGGGTCCTCCAACGAGAGCACAATCCCGGTAAGTGAACCTTCAGCAACAGGTGAGGCAGAAAAGGCCCAACAAGAGAGCCTCCTCTGCGAGCTGAAACAGTCAGCACTCACTGAACACTACCTACCGCAGGTAGTCAAAGGTGTTGAGATCCAAGGATCCCACACCGATGATGCTGTTTTGTCTCCTTGGACGGAGAAATCAGCGATCAGCCAAGCTTTCTATGGAACCTTGGTTAAAAAACAGTTGGGTCTAGAAATGAACAAAAAGGCTTTCCGCTTTTCGTTGGACCCCATCGATAAACAGGTAATGACCGCAAAAGGGATCATTGACCTGAAACTGATCTGGAACCAACGAGTACTGGATCACCCGTTCCTCGTGGTCCCGAACTTACCACATGCAACCTACATAGGCTCCGACATTTTGGTAAGGTTAGGTGTCCGAGTGGACATCAACAACAATGTACTGTGGTCACTAAACACAGCCACAAAGGACTCTCCTGTGCTAACAACAGAGAACCTTAAGGCTGGACAGACCATTCCAGAGGTCTGTCAGATTGCTAACAGCCATAACACTGCGGTACCACCTCAGGTTATGAACGAGCCGGTGATGTGTCACATCATGAAAGGACAAGCTATTAGCACAAAACTGGCATACTTTCAACCATCTCCTATGTTTTTCAACTTAGGACTGTCCATGGAGGCCACATTCCAAGTGACCCTCGACTGCAGAACCACGACTGTTGCTGTGTGCAACACAAGCACAGAAGAGGTACTGATCCCAAAAAACACACAGCTAGGATGGTTGATCTCCACTGATTTTCATGATTTTGAGCTAAGCATTCCATTTCTGGGAGGACTCCCAGAGAACTTGATCCCATATCAACACACGGGGCAAGTCTTGTTCACGAAACCAACACAGGCCATAGCTCTCTTCTCCCCCAATGATTCCGACCATGACACAGTCAACCGGTTCGGTTTCAACCGAGGAGACAGTCTAGGTCCTCAAACTTATAGTGCCCTACCTGTAGACAGGTTTCACGACACTGAAAGGGACTCAATGGAGCTCCCCAAAGGACAAGAACCCCTCTCAATTGCTTCACAGATTGAACAGGTGGTCGCTCAAGCCGACGCCCTGAAAACTGATGAAGAAAGGGACAAACTTCGCAAAGTTCTTCTAAAATATGAGAAATCATTCTCAACTGACTCGATGGATTGTGGGTTGACCACGCTCCACACAGTGAGCATCCCAACCCCGCCTAATGCTCCCCCTGCATTTGTCAGACAGTACAAGATTCCTCTGGCAGCACATCAACCTATCAGAGAAATCATTAATGACCTGTTAGAAAAAGGTATCATCCGATACTGTAACAGCACTTACTCTGCGCCTTTATGGCCGGTGTTAAAACCAAATGGTAAGTGGAGACTCACTATAGACTACAGAAAGCTAAACAAACAAGTTCCCTTATCCAGATGGCCTATGACGCAACTCCAACAGGAACTGCCCAAGGTCACCAATGGTAAGTACTTCTCGACCCTCGACGTCGCCTCTGGTTTTTGGACCATCCCTGTGCGCGCCGAGGACCAGTACAAACTAGCTTTCACTTTTGGTGGCCGTCAGTACACCTTTAACAGGTGTCCCTTTGGCTACGCTAACTCACCTGCAGAGTTCAACATCTTCTTGAACAAAGCATGTCCAGACGCCCACGAGCGTGGGACACTGATCTACGTGGACGATGTCCTTTTGAGGCAGCCAACACTGGACTCACATTTGGCTGAGATCGACCACGTTCTGAATCAGCTGACAACTGCTGGTGCTAAATATCACTGTCAAAATGCCAATGGTGCAGAACCAAAGTGGACTACGTTGGCCTACTTGTAGGTCCTGACGGAGTACAACCACAGCTGACTCGCACCCAAGGCCTCGACAATCTCAAAGTCCCCACCAATCTCAAAGAACTACAAAGTTTTCTGGGCGTGTGTAACTACTCGAACCAGTTCATCGAAAACTATGCGGACCTTGCGAAACCACTGACTGAACTCCTTAAAAAAGACGTACCATTTGTTTGGACTGACAAACAGCAACAGGCAATGGACGCTCTTATAAACAGGATCAAGTCAGCCCCTTGTTTAGTCTACCCAGACTACAACAAAGAGTTTTACTTGGAAGTGGGCTTCTCAGCTCATTGCATAAGTGCAGGTCTGTACCAGATACACGACAGAGACAAACGTGTAGTAGCCTATGCCAGCAAAACGATGGCAGGCCCCGAGTTGAGATTCTCAGACTGTGAGAAAGCTTTACTGACCACAGTGTGGGCAGTTAAACATTTCTCCAGCTACATTGGTGGACAGAAAATCATTGTGGAAACACAACACCAGCCAGTGACCTTTCTTAACAGTGAACGCATCAGAGATGGTGTGGTGACAAACTCACGTGTTGCAACGTGGCTCATGGCGCTTCAAAGTTTTAACCTAGACATACGTTATGGTCAAAACAAGAAGTCACATCTGGGGACGGACTTGGCAATCTGCCAGAAGTGTACACAAGATGTACCAGCCACCCAGCCGCCGGTTGAGGTAAAACCCCCAGTAACTGAAGACCCGAATCACCACTTCTTTGATGACAATATCTGCAAAGATATGACAACGTTGTACGTGGATGGATCTTCATTCCTCCGCGACAAGATCTGCAGAGCAGGTGTTGGAGGGGTCCTCCTCCAAGACCAAGAGCAGATAACTTTCAGCTACAAATTAGGATCTCAGACTTCTCAGTACGCTGAGATTGCAGGAATCCTAATAGCTCTCCAGATGGTAGTAGAACGCTCTATCAAGACGCTAGTCATCTGCACTGACTCTAACTATGCTCGTTTGAGTTTCGCTTGTCACCTCGCTGTGTGGAAACAGAACGGTTTCCTAACAAGCGACAGAAAAGTGGTCAAACACAAAGAGCTTTTCATAGCGTGTGATCACTTGGTGACATCACATGACTTACAGATCTACTGGAAGAAAGTTCCGGGGCATTCTAGAGTCCCAGGCGATGACAAGCATTACAATGACATGGCAGATTCCTTACCATACCATACCATACCAGCTTTATTTATAGAGCACTTTAAACACCTACAGGACCAAAGTGCTGTACACACAACAAAACAATCACAATCAGGTAATAAAATAATTAAAATAAATAAAAGTCACATAATAAAAGTTGAGGAAACATACACTCAGATAAAACAAGCGACTAAAATTATTAAAAGTCAACATCGCAGATGGTGTCATAGGCCAGGGAGAAGAGATGGGTTTTAAGAAGAGATTTAAAAACAGACAGGGAAGAGGCCTGTCTGATGTTCAAGGGAAGGTTGTTCCACAGTTTAGGAGCTGCCACAGCAAAAGCACGGTCTCCTCTGAGCTTGCGTTTTGTCTTTGGGACACTCAGGAGCAGCTGATCACATGACCTGAGGGATCGAGAGGGTGCGTATGGCTGCAGCAACTCGGACAGATAGGGCGGGGCAAGACCATTTTGCGCTTTAAAAGCAAATAATAATTAGCCAAAGAAGGAGCCGACGAAGGTACTCTATGGTCCTTCGAACCCTCCTGGTTAATCGAGACTCTGCCAATACAACCTTCAGTCAGGGTTATGGCAGTCACACGTGCACAGGCCGCAACCAGACCTGCTGACAACGCAGTCTCTGTACGACCCGCACTGACTGACCCAGACATCATCCAACTACAAAAGTCGGATCCTGCTATCAACTCCATGATACTGTACCTGACTGATCCGAACAAAAATAGTCCGTCTAAAGACGACCTGGATTCCGATCCAGACCTTAAGGTCCTCTATCAGCTGCGCAAACAGCTAAAACTAATCAAGGGCATCTTAACTTTCGCTCATGGACCAACGTCCTCACCTGTGTTCGTGGTTCCCCATGACCAAAGGGGGGTGATGTTAGTTCATGCCCATGATCTCCCGTCCGCAGGACACAAAGGAGATAAAGCCACGCTGACGGCATTAAAACAAATTGCCTATTGGCCTGGAATGAAGAAGGATGTCAAGGACTACATTGAAGGGTGCGTGGTCTGTGGCCAGTTTCAGCCAACCAGACCACTTCACAGAGCACCACTGCAAAGCAGAGGCATTGCATTCCCATGGTCTGACCTCCAGATCGACTGGGTTGGACCACTCACTAAGAGCTCTAGAGGAAATAAATATTTTCTCACGGTAACCTGTGCATTCACCAAATGGGTAGAATGCCTACCAGCTCCTAACGACACAGCACAAACCACTGCTATGTTGTTAATGAATCATATATTCTCAAGGTTTGGACTTCCCCTTCGGGTGAACTCAGACCAAGGTACACACTTCACAGGTGAAGTGATGAAAGAACTGTGGAAGACGCTAGGCGTCAAGGCCAACTTTCATGTCGGCTACCACCCACAGGCTTCAGGCCAAGTAGAGAGAGCAAACAGAACTGTGGTGAGTATTTTGAAGAAATACGTGGCTGCAAACCACAAGGACTGGGACGTGAAACTCCCTCTGGTCCTCATGGCCATAAGAGCCACTCCACACACATCAACTGGCATCTCTCCCTTCGAGATGATGACCGGTCGACAAATGACTCTCCCTCTACACCTGTTGTACCAACCAGGCGACGCCGCCATGGCGACAGCCTACACTACACAACAATACATGAAAGATTTGAATGTACACCTCAGAAACACTTTTGCTTTCGCCCAGAAAAACCTGGAAAAATCCGCTGAAGGACGTAAGGCGTACTACGACCAGAAGGCCTCTCACAATGAACTCCAAGTGGGAGACAGAGTCTGGTACTATACGTTCGCCCCAGCAACCGGGAAAGGAGGGTCCGAGACCGGAACTCTCGCCCGCAAACTAATGCCCAGGTGGACTGGACCTCATCTGATAACAGACAAAGTGTCCTCAGTCGTCTACGAAATCAAAATCAGCAAAGGCCGCAAAGAGCCAATTGCTAAATGGGTACATCGAAATCAGATCAAACCTTACAAGGCGTTCAATGACTCCACAAAAGACAAAGATCTCACAAACTCACCGACTTCATGGGAAAATAAGGTCGTCCAAACACAAGATAGTAAATAAACTAATCAGGTTTGAGCTACCGTATTTCCCACCCTATAAGTCGCATAACCCAACATCTGTTAGAAAGCTAAGATCTGTCTGTTTGTGTTTCCTTAGGACCACGATGAAACTGCTCCTATTAATCTTCGCCCTCTTGGGACTCCTCCAAGAAGGACAACTCGAGGTTGTGACCCTTGGACCCACCTCAGGAATCAGTCTTAGGGATCAACCTGGTCTGCTCATCACAGATTGTCATCTGTATACCCAGAAGGTTTTCGTTCGTTTTGATCCCCAAATGGTGGTTAAACAACACATTAGGATCAATGAAGAATGGTCCAACAAAACGTGGTATACTTTTCCGATTGAGAGCGCAAAAGGACAAATCCAACACATGTTAAAGCAACTACACAAGTTCACTATTACACAACAGGAGCTGAGTGGAGCTAGTAGTAGAGAGACGCGTAGCATTGGATGGCTACTCCTCGCAGCCTCTCCTCTCGGATCCCTTCTAGGTTTAGGTTTGTCCGCGGTCAACACGGTCAGCATAACAACCTTAAAACAACACGTTAATGAAATACAAGATGAGTTCCCAAAGATCCGATCACAGATGGATCGGCAACAAGAACAGTTCACACAGGTGACCAAAACCGTCAAAGATACTGTCTTAGTTTTGAACACTCACACCCAAGAAATAAAGACCCTTGCAAAAACGGTCAATGAGTTAAAACTTAAGGTAGAATCGGACTACGCCAACGCCCACTTGATAGATGGGATCCTTTCTGATACGCTTAGAGATATCAGCTCGACGGTTGATACACTAGCTACTGGCAGAATCCCACCTTATCTCGTCTCCCTGCAGATGGTGATTGACATCCTGTACTCCGCTACAAACGAACTAGTGAGACCAATCCAGGCTCACCTGGCTTACACTCTCGGTAGCGCGGTCCCGATTTACGTCAACCACAAAGCGGGTGAATTCGCGTTTCTTATCAATCTACCCATCATTCCCTCTGATGGCATTTACAGGCTCAAGGACGTTGTTAACGTCGGAAATTGGCACGGTGAAAACCACGTCAGAATCGACACCCCAAAGATGGTCGCTTATCATGACGATAACCCCACAATTTACTTAGCTCCAAACCTCCAGATGTGTACTCTCACCCACGAGATACACTACCTGTGTACAAGTAAGCCTTTCATTTTGAATAAGGCCACGGGCATTTGCGGAGTCACACCCGTTCCAGATAACTCAAAATGCTCGACGACGATAACACCTCGACGCCAGGTCACAACCGCTAAAGCGGAAAGGATTGGTTCGCATTGGCTAGTAAACACTCCCCAACGAAACGCGTTGATAGTCCATGGCCATCCCGCGGCCAACCAACTTGTGACTCTACCGGACAATACAATGTGGATCAATGTCCCCCAAGGGACGACTATACACATTGGTGAACTGACGCTCTACCACCTCCGTCCGGAGCAATGGGAAACTGCCCTTGAGGTACCCGAGTGCTTCACAAACATGAGTTTGGAAATAGACCCTCAAACCATAGAACAACTCCGGTTCGAAGGTACTAAAATCGTCGATGTGGAACCTGTAAACAAAGTTCTCAGGACCCTCAAATCCGAGACTGGAACCCGGTTTCAACCAATTAATTATGCATGGTCTAGCGCGGACACGTTAAGTCTAGTGCTGGGATTGATCCCATCCATCATTATGGGCGGAATTATTGTGATCCTATTTCAGTACGTACGATCTCTTCATGCCCGACTCGATGATCATGCGGCTCAACTAGATCTGATTAGGCGTCACAAACGTGAGTCTAGGGGAAACCAAGCCGGCACGGACAGTAAGGTGGAATCTGACGACAAGAGTGTGTCGAAGCAGTGAAACGTTGTTTCCTTGTTGTTTAGTCATTACTGTTGTCATTAGTTGAGATATTGTTTGGTTCTGAACACTCCCAGCCAAAAAGGTTTTGTATTAACATTGGTTAATGAATGATATGGATTTAACTATGCCAACATGCAGTTCGTTTTGTTAAATCTCAATCGTCGAAGAGTCAATGTAGTTTAAAGCTACTCAAGGTACCATAAACTATATTGACCTCACAATTTCTAAATTGAACCGATTCGATCGTTTCTATTCTAGATTGTCTATTCATTTTGATGAGTCTCGCCATAGACTTCAAAATTTATTAGGAATACCAAATCCTACGTCGTTCGTCTAAAAGACAACAGACATTTAGATCAAACTATATTTCATTTTATGTTAGTTTAACCTAAACTAAGTAATGAATGGAGGAATAGTTTGGAATTAGAGGCCTTCGTTACAGAAGCCCTCCAAAATTCTATAGGTACAGATCCCTATACCTAATTTATAGATTTGATCCACCCCTTAATTGGTAATTGTAGCTGATCTAAACCATGATAGCTTACATACCAGGTGCATATAGGTAAGGCTTAATGTAAAATCCCAATCATAAGCCCACCTTAAAAACCACATAAATGCATGACACATAGAACCAGAGTGGCACGGACTGGAAACCAACCAGCCTCCAACCATCGATGTGGGGACCTGCAGCTCCAACGCTTGGTCTTCAACCTTCATCCAAGGGTCGCCTCCTCTGCGTCAATCGAGGGATCCCCTCTACATGCTGATTATGAAAACAATTGTTGCTGATCAATCAACAAAACTAATCGTTGGGGATTTACTGCTGTGGAATTACCGCTGTGGATTATAAGACTTTGCTTTCCAAGGGATCACAGACTTTGTTTTCCAAGAGTTAACAGACTTTGTTTTCCAAAGGATTAAAAGCTTTTCGCAATGGGATTACCTACGAACAGTATGGAATTTCCAAAAACTTTATGGGATTATAATTTTTGATTTTTTTTTCCACTTGCTGGATTACTTCAAGATCAAAGACAGTTCAAGGTTTCCTTTCGTGTTGGACCCCATCCCCAAGGACTGGCGATGGCTTCCAAAAGGGGGGAGATGTAGTGGACCTACCCAGGGTCAAATTAAGGTTTTTGAACTGTCCAGTGATGACCTTTACTGACCTCTCAGTAAAGCAAGACATTTACTACAAAATTATTCATTTAGCTATAATCTGATAACATAGTCACCAATAAGAGACTATTTCTATCTTTGATTTTAGGCTGATGTGATCAAAAGAATAATTTTATTTGTAAGAGCATCAGTACATTTTAATGTCAGATAAATCAAATACTCTGCTTAATTCAAAATGTTGTACATGGAGGATTTCTCCTCTCCTCTCGAACTTGCATGTGAAGATAAAAGGAACACTTTATCTCATTCATTTTAGCTTGAGCTCAGGACAATCTAGACACCCAAAGACTTTTGTTTTTGTCCTATTTAATAATCAAGCTATTATCATTAATAGGTCCCATATGTGATGCTTAATGACGTTGTTTTAATCAAACCAACAGTATTTTGTTAAAGTGTTAAAGCAAAGGAATCAGTTTTATGATAAAATGCTGACATCTGAAACTAACACTTTATCTTTCTGACAAACTAATCTTTTGACCCCCTTTCAACATGTTGATGTCATCCTCACATCAACTTATGATGCCATTCGGCCAATCAGAAAGAACACATTTTCTGGGTCACGTCTCAGTTAAAACCTTCACATCTTACTTTCTCTAAAGAGTTTGCTGAGGTCCTCAACCCCTGATGAGGTGCCCCAAAGAACTGATGATCGTCTGGTCAACACGCTAATGACCATGTCATTCAGTTAAAGACTTATAACATGCCAAGTTATAAGCCATCTTCAACAGCTGAAAAGCTCTCTTTTATTGACATTCCTTTAAGGAACGTCTTATCTTGAACAACAGCACCAGGAGCTGCCGTTACTTCGGTTCGAGTCAAGGCGCACGTCTGGAGACGCTGAGAATGGTAAACGAACTGACCAAACTGGACCGAGGGAGACTGACCATCTTCACGAGGTAACAAGTCGTCAAATGCTTTGCCAAGGGTACCAACGTGTAGCTTTAATCGGCCGGAGAACTGCCATGTTTCTGGTTAAACACATCAAGATAACTCCCTGACTCTTAACTTTTCTTCCTCCATAAATCTTTCCTATTTCTTTTCCCTCTCAACCTAAGCTGGAAACTATATTTTTTAAGTTAAAGAGCCCACAGACTAAATATGCTTAACATCTAATATTTATGTCTGTTGTGTTAAATTTAAGTGTGCTGACGTATTTGAATTGAAAGAAAGTGAAATCATGTCAATCAAGTGTAATGGTGTTAATTTAGTTGATTTATTTTAAATAAATGATAGTGTCTCTTTGACATATCAAACTAAGTTAACGTCTTTGTCACTTAATGGCTTTGTGTATTTATCCATCATAAAGATCACAGAAATATTGGGTAAACTGAAAAAGAACAGAATCCGTGAATTTACTATTCAATCTGAATAAGTAAATTAATTAAGATAAAGAGGTCAGTATTAATATTGACCTCCTCATTAATTCTTACACTGTTAACATCTGCAAGCTTGCTATGTGTGGTATTTTTGCATGTTAGAGCAGGTCGAAAAAGCATATTACTGTTAGAACGTTTCAGACCCGTTTCCTGCTCCATTAAAAAGTGGACCGGAACCGACCTTGAAGTGGCTCCGAGCGAGTCCGTGTTTGTTCTACAGCTGCAGTGCTAGGTTACTGAGCGTAGCTAAGTTGTGCCTGTTTTAATTGTGATTGCCACGTTTCAGAATTTTGGGAAGTTAATTTAAAGCGTTTGAGTTGTTTAAGAGTCTAGAGTTGCGTGCTAAGCTAACGTTACAGAGACGTGTCCTACACGTTGTTTATGAGCTGTGATTGGATGAACGAGAGCTGTGAGCTGTCAATCACTCGTGGCGAGCGCTGATTCGCTGTAGTGGGAACGCACGCCGTTGCGACCAACCCACTTTGTCGTCATTTCCGGTACTGCATTGGGCGAATGTAAGAAAACTACATTCACCATGAATGCTTGGAATGAACTACAAGCGCTGTGATTGATTGGTTGACGTCACGTATCTGTTTAGCGAGCTCCGCCTCGCTCAACGGAAGCTGGTGACGCGCTACGTCGGCCCGCCTATTTGTGTCGTCATTTCCAGGTGCACTTTGGGTGACAAGCAGTTCACTCTCACAGGACAAACGGAGATTTCACTGAGAGTTTAAAAAACTAATTTGAAGCCATCTAAACTGTCTAACCACATAAATTTGTCTCTGACAAGAACGTGGTTCGAGCGTTTATCACTGACACACTAGAAACTAACTCTGAAAAGGTTGTTTTTAGTTTAAATACTGAATAAAAAAATCAGTCTCCTCGTGATAACATTAAGACTCGAAGCTGCCCCCTGTTGGTTAAAAGACGTTGACAGATGAGTTTTCTCAAAAACATCATAAAAAAGTCAGCATTTTTATGGTGAATTACCAGCTCTAAAATTGTTCTGTACACAAACAATAACTCCTGTTTATTTTAAATAAGAAAATTTGGAATAACAGAGGTACAGACGAACATTTTTGCTTATTTTAAATACGAAAGAATTTAAAATAACAAACAAAAGTACAGTTTTCACTCCAGATAACTGCAATTTTTTTTCCTTTCTCTTCCTTCTCTCTGACACATCATCTTCCACAGTTATCCTGTGTACATTTAAACTTTCCTGTTTATTTCAAATAGTGAAAAGTTTAGAGTAACGAATACAGAGCATCTTTTATTTTTATTTTCACTGAAAATCCAGATAAAAGATGGCAGGCACAGAGGGTGAGACCCCTGACACCACGGATACGGGGCAGCCTGTGCCATGGATGTTGACAGCAAACCAATTGCAAACACACAACCACATCCTGAAGGTCATGATGCTGACAGCGAACAAGATGCTGACAGTAAACAAGATTACACAGACAGAGTCACACGTGAACAGAAACGTGGGACAAGACCTGTGAGGTTTCTGTGTAACTTTATACAAAGGGGGGTGGCTAAGAAAGCTTACCTGCCTATCACACTGGAAGGTGTCCTTGAGCGTGAAGCCCTCCTGGATGGTAGTGCTGATATAACCATTATGTCGGCCAAGCTGTTCGAGGAGCTGAGGACCGCCGCTAACGGTGTTGACAGGCAAATACCCTTTGAGAAATGTGCTATTGAGCTACAGGGTCTCGCAGAGACGAGAACAACCCTAACAGCTATGGCCATGGTTCACATGCAGATTGGTGAAACGACATTGTACCACCCGGTACACGTGTCCACCGTTGACTCATTCCCATTTTTGGTTGGCCAAGACTTTATAAACCGCTTTGACGCGATTATAGATTATGGCGATCAAACAATGTGGACCAGAGTGAGCCAACCACTGCCGATCGATATGCCTACACAAGGTGACACTGACTGTTTAACAGCAGGCACCTCAGAAGGCACAAGGGATTCCTCAACCGAGAGCACAATCCCGGTAAGTGAACCTTCAACTACAGGTGAGACAGAAGAGACCCAAAAGTTGGACCAATCTCTGGCCCAACAAGAGAACCTCCTCTGTGAGCTGACACATTCAGCACTCCCTGACCACTGCCTACCACAGGTAGTGAGAGGTGGTGAGATCCAAGGATCCCACACCGAAGACGCTGTACTGTCCTCTGGGACAGGTAATTCGGCAATCAACCAAGCTTTCAATGAAACCTTGGTTCAAGGGCATCTGAGTCCAGAAAATGACAGTCATCCAAACGCTGACAGTCACTTGGACATCATTGTTGCAGATTACGAGGACCCCTCATCAGACATGAAGGGGGCAAACTCACATTACCTACCACAGGTAGAGAAAGGTGTGGAGATCCAAGGACCCCACACCGAGGTTGCTGTACTGTCCCCTGGGACAGGTAAATCGGCTATCAGCCAAGCTTTCGATGAAACCTTGGTTCAGGGACATTTGTGTCTAGAACTAGTCAGAAATGACATAGTTTTTACAGACTCAAAGAGCCCCTCTTCAGTCAAGAAGTGGGAAGACACACACAACGACAGTGACCCGTCGCAGTCTGTACAATCAGACACACCTGCGACTGCGCCGACGGTTGTGACACACCTGAATTACACGGAAAGAGGTAAACGTAAGAAGATACGTTGGCCAAAACCTAAACGATTCCTGTGTACCGTCTTCTCTCAGCTGCGCGAACAGCTTAAACTAAACGGTGGCATCCTAACTTGTGCCCATGGACGGACGTCCTCACCTGTGCTCGTGGTCCCCCATGACCAAAGGGGGGTGATGTTAGGCCATGCCAAAGACAAAGATTTGAATGTACACCTCAGAAACACTTTTGCTTTCGCCCAGAAAAACCTGGAAAAATCCGCTGAAGGACGCAAGGCGTACTACGACCAGAAGGCCTCTCACAATGAACTCCAAGTGGGAGACAGAGTCTGGTACTATACGTTCGCCCCAGCAACCGGGAAAGGAGGGTCCGAGACCGGAACTCTCGCCCGCAAACTAATGCCCAGGTGGACTGGACCTCATCTGATAACAGACAAAGTGTCCTCAGTCGTCTACGAAATCAAAATCAGCAAAGGCCGCAAAGAGCCAATTGCTAAATGGGTACATCGAAATCAGATCAAACCTTACAAGGCGTTCAATGACTCCACAAAAGACAAAGATCTCACAAACTCACCGACTTCATGGGATAATAAGGTCGTCCAAACACAAGTTAGTAAATAAACTAATCAGGTTTAAACTACCGTATATTCCACCCTATAAGTCGCATTGTCCAATTTGAACTTAGAAACGCTAAGCCTAAAACCCACAACAAAAAACTAACCTTAACAACCGTTTAAATCCACGAGATTTAATTTGACCTCGGTCATAAAGTTGAGACCTGTTTTCTTGTGTGTTGCACTTTGGAATCTGACGACAAGAGTGTGTCGAAGCAGTGAAACGTTGTTTCCTTGTTGTTTAGTCATTACTGTTGTCATTAGTTGAGATATTGTTTGGTTCTGAACACTCCCAGCCAAAAAGGTTTTGTATTAACATTGGTTAATGAATGATATGGATTTAACTATGCCAACATGCAGTTCGTTTTGTTAAATCTCAATCGTCGAAGAGTCAATGTAGTTTAAAGCTACTCAAGGTACCATAAACTACATTGACCTCACAATTTCTAAATTGAACCGATTCGATCGTTTCTATTCTAGATTATCTATTCATTTTGATGAGTCTCGCCATAGACTTCAAAATTTATTAGGAATACCAAATCCTACGTCGTTCGTCTAAAAGACAACAGACATTTAGATCAAACTATATTTCATTTTTATTTTAGTTTAACCTAAACTAAGTAATGAATGGAGGAATAGTTTGGAATTAGAGGCCTTCGTTACAGAAGCCCTCCAAAATTTTATAGGTACAAATCCCTATATCTAATTTTACAGAATTGATCCACCCCTTAATTGGTAATTGTAGCTGATCTAAACCATGATAGCTTACATACCAGGTGCATATAGATAAGGCTAATGTAAAATCCCAATCATAAGCCCACCTAAAAACCACATAATTGCATGACACATAGAACCAGAGTGGCACTGACTGGAAACCAACCAGCCAACAACCTTCGATGTGGGGACCTGCAGCTCCAACGCTTGGTCTTCAACCTTCATCCAAGGGTCGCCTCCTCTGCGTCAATCGAGGGATCCCCTCTACATGCTGATTATGAAAACAATTGTTGCTGATCAATCAACAAAACTAATCGTTGTGGAATTACTGCTGTGGAATTACCGCTGTGGATTATAAGACTTTGCTTTCCAAGGGATCACAGACTTTGTTTTCCAAGAGTTAACAGACTTTGTTTTCCAAAGGATTAAAAGCTTTTCGCAATGGGATTACCTCCGAACAGTATGGAATTTCAAAAACTTTATGGGATTATAATTTTTGATTTTTCTTTTCCACTTACTGGATTACTTCAAGATCAAAGACAGTTCAAGGTTTCCTTTCGTGTTGGACCCCATCCCCAAGGACTGGCGATGGCTTCCAAAAGGGGGGAGATGTAGTGGACATGACCATGTTCACTTTATTACATCTGTGTACTTTTGAACTGTTCCAGTGATGACCTTTACTGACCTCTCAGTAAAGCAAGACATTTACTACAAAATCATTCATTAAGCTGTAATCTGATAAATATAGTCACCAAAAGAGACTATTTCTATCTTTGATTTTAGGCTGATGTGATCAAAAGAATAACTTTTGTCATTTTCATGATGTGTGCTTTTAAGCTGTGTCATTCTGTAAGAGTTAAACTGTGTTCACTGCTGTGTTTAAAGGTGAAGCCTTCGGGTCACAGAGACCCGACTGTTTTGTTTAGAAATAAGAAGACAGTTTAATCCGTTGTTTTTCATGAACAAGGCTCCAGCTTTCTCTGTCTGTTCCTAAACATTTCCCTCTGCTGCTGGCTGTAACCTTGGGTCCTGATAAGACAAGTGAACTCCTCTCTTTGTTCCTGCTTTAAGTTCTAAACTGTGCGAGAACGCTCCAGAGTTTCTGGGAGTTTCGAAAGATGATGTGAACTTCCAAAGAGCTGAATGACCACAAGTCACGCGCTAAGGACTCGTCATCCAGCTGGGACTGATAACATGTTGTTATGGGTCCACTTTTAAGGAACAGAGCTCAAAAACTTTGTTTATTCCCTCCTGGAATAAGTTTATCTTGAAGTCAGAGGCCTGAAGCTGACATATTCTCTGATGACCAAGCGAAAACCAGGAGACGTTGGAAAACGTAAACCAGAACCCTGCTTGAAGGTATTGTACTGGTCCCCACAAGGACCCGTACATCTGAAAAGCTACAAGGTCTTCCCTCTTACCGGGCGGTCGTCAAAAGGTAAAGAGCTGTTTACAAAACGTACCTGGATTTTAGCAGAAGTCGGAGGAGAAGTGTCACTCTGGTATCATGCTCACGATAATTTCTTCTTAAATCTTTCCTCCTATTTCTTTCCCCTCTCAATCTAAGCTGGAAACTATTTTAAGTTTAAAGAGCCCACAGACTAAATATGTTAACATCCAATATTGAAGTCTGTTGTGTTGAATTTAAGTGTGCTGACGTTTTAAATTGAAAGAAAGTGAAATCATGTCAATCAAGTGTAATGGTGTTAATTTAGTTGATTCATTTTAAATAAATGATAGTGTCTCTTTGACATATCAAACTAAGTCAATGTCCATTGTCACTTAATGGCTCTGTTTATTTGTCCATCATAAAGATCACAGAAATATTGGGTAAACTGAAAAAGAACAGAATCCGTGAATTTACTATTCAATCTGAATAAGTAAATTAATTAAGGTAAAGAGGTCAGTATTAATATTGACCTCCTTATAACCCCTTACACAACTGAAGGCCACGACCCGACCAAAGCAGATTGGATCGAACGTGCCTTATTTTCACTCACAGGGTCCATCACAAACTATCATGAAGAGACACAGTTGATGGAGGAAGCAGATGTGGACAGAGCATTAAAAACTGTAACAGCTGGAACCACAACGGCTGAAAAGAAAGCAGACAGAGATAAACGTTTGGCTAAATTGAGCCTTCTGTTAAAGGCCAAGCTAGACTTTGAAACTGCTGTACGCCGGGCTGTCTCTACATCATGTTTAACAGCACAAATGGAGGTTGCCACTTTACAGCAGGAGGTAAAGAGTTTAACACAGTTGAGTATTGGCAGCGCTGAACAAACGCGTAGTCTCTACGAAGAATGCACAGTGTTAAAAAGGGATTTTGAGCAATCACAAGATGATTTGGAAAAATGTGTGGTGGAGAAGGATAAGTATTACCATCAGTACAAGTCGATTCAGGCGGATTGTGGGGAGGCACGGGACGCGCTGGACAAATGCACGGACACCCTGGAATCATTATCACTACGGTACACAAGGCTGCAAGATGATTATAGAAAATCACAAGAGCAGCACATGATGTTACAACGTGAGAATGAAGGGTTAAGGGTCCAACTGAACAGTTGTAGAATAGAGCGTGCATCAGCAATGAACAAACTCTTTGACGAAGAGAGAAAATGTTTGGATCTCATGAGTAAACACCTTGAGAATCCACCGCCTCCGCCGCCCCCTCCCATACCTGATGACCCACTCCCTCCTCCACCGCCCCCGCCCATGCCCGATGCACTACTCCCTCCGCCACCACCTCCACCTCAACAGACATTTGCTGGGACAACCCAATGGCAGGTACCTACGTACCCCATGTCTACAGGTGTACCTGGTGCGCAGATGGGTGGGTATATCACTATTAATGGCTCTCAATTCGCTGTCCCAATAGAACGACTCCATAAAATTTCCCAGTTCGTTCAACGTTTTGAGCCAGGGCAATATGGTTCGACTGAAACCGATACCTATCTGAAAGACATAGAGTTTAAACTGGCATGCTATCCGAACGCTACGGTTGACGATAAAATCAGTTTGATCAAACTCACCACAAACAGGAAAGTGCAGCACTTCATTGCGCGTCAACCAGTCGCCATTTTGAAGGATTACAAACTTTTCTGCGAAACTCTACTGCAAGAATATGCTCCTCGCATGGGAGACGTTGGCTACCAAGCCGCATTGAAAATCACTCAGGGGCAGAATGAACATCCAATCCCATATTATGACAGACTTTTCGAAGCCTTTTTTGGTGATCGGAATGAGCCAGGTATGGAGGATGAACGTGATTTTAAGTTTCTCTTTATGAACAATCTATATTCGGAGATTGGTTCAACGGCCAACCTCATGGCCGACTACAGAGAAAAAACCATGCGTGAATTAAAGGAGTGCGCTATACGTGTTTTTGAAACATACAAGCGACACAAGAAACCCGTTGAAGTGTATCCAGGTGAAAAGGTCAAATACCAAACGCTAGACCTTGAAGGAGCAAGAGCGCCAGCTCACTCTTTTAAGGAAGGCGAGAATAAACAAAATTTCCAACCTGACAGACCGCAAAATGAAGGTGTCCGCTGGAACAAAGACCAAAAGGGGTCCAGAGACCCTAAGTGGTACAGGCCGCATCNACATCCAATCCCATATTATGACAGACTTTTCGAAGCCTTTTTTGGTGATCGGAATGAGCCAGGTATGGAGGATGAACGTGATTTTAAGTTTCTCTTTATGAACAATCTATATTCGGAGATTGGTTCAACGGCCAACCTCATGGCCGACTACAGAGAAAAAACCATGCGTGAATTAAAGGAGTGCGCTATACGTGTTTTTGAAACATACAAGCGACACAAGAAACCCGTTGAAGTGTATCCAGGTGAAAAGGTCAAATACCAAACGCTAGACCTTGAAGGAGCAAGAGCGCCAGCTCACTCTTTTAAGGAAGGCGAGAATAAACAAAATTTCCAACCTGACAGACCGCAAAATGAAGGTGTCCGCTGGAACAAAGACCAAAAGGGGTCCAGAGACCCTAAGTGGTACAGGCCGCATCAAGAGGAAGAACCCCATCATCAAAAAAGGGGGGCATTCCAAAAGAAAAAGAAATATGGGTCCCAAGGAGACTCATATGAAAGAGGGTGGTCCCAGAGGGGACCCCCGAGCAATGCGCCAGCTCCTGCACCTCAAACTGAACAGTCTGGGGCGAGGAAAAACCCACAGAAGTTCCAGAAAAAAGGCCCTAAACCTCTGTCCTCAGAAGAGATGGAGAACATACGTCGGTTGTTAGAAAGTTTGAAAAAAACAAACAAGGAAAACAAACCTGGAGTAATGTGTAGCACTATCATTGATAGTAACTCAGAGCACACAAATAACAACAATGCCACAATTGCTGACAGTCACCAAGATACTGATGGTCAGGATGCTGACAATCAGGGTACATACAGTCAACAAGACGTTGACTGTGACCATGACATCATTGTTACAGAGTCCGAGAGCCCCTCATCAGAAAAAGGGGGGGAAAGCTCACTCACCAAAGACAATGACTCGTCACAGACCGATCACTCAGACCCATGTGTGACTGCACTACCAGTACAGGTGAATGAAAATCACACAGACAATGGTAGACGTAACAAACGTCGGAAAAAACCTGATAGGTTCCTGTGTAACATTATCAGGAAGGGGCCCGCTAAGAAGGCTTACCTGTCAATCACTTTAGAAGGGGTCCTCACAGAAGAGGCCCTCCTGGATGGTGGGGCTGACATAACCATTATGTCTCCCACACTGTTGAAGGAGCTACGGATAGCCGCTAGCGGTGTTGACAGGGAAATACCCCTCAAAGAATGTGCTGTAGTATTGCAGGGACTCTCAGAGACGAGAACAACCCTAACAGCTATAGCCATGGTTCATATGCAGATTGGTGAAATGACGCTATACCACCCGGTACACGTGTCCGCCGTTGACTCATTCCCATTTTTGGTCGGCCAAGACTTTATAAACCGCTTCGACGCGATTATAGATTATGGCGATCAGACAATGTGGACCAGAGTGAGCCAACCACTGCCAATCGATATGCCTACACAAGGTGACACTGACTGTCTAACAGCAGGTACCGCGGAAGGCACAAAGGGATCCTCCAACGAGAGCACAATCCCGGTAAGTGAACCTTCAGCAACAGGTGAGGCAGAAAAGGCCCAACAAGAGAGCCTCCTCTGCGAGCTGAAACAGTCAGCACTCACTGAACACTACCTACCACAGGTAGTCAAAGGTGTTGAGATCCAAGGATCCCACACCGATGATGCTGTTCTGTCTCCTTGGACGGAGAAATCAGCGATCAGCCAAGCTTTCTATGGAACCTTGGTTAAAAAACAGTTGGGTCTGGGAATGAACAAAAAGGCTTTCCGCTTTTCGTTAGACCCCAACGATAAACAGGTAATGACCGCAATAGGGATCATTGACCTGAAACTAATCTGGAACCAACGAGAACTGGATCACCCGTTCCTCGTGGTCCCGAACTTACCACATGCAACCTACATAGGCTCCGACATTTTGGTAAGATTAGGTGTCCGAGTGGACATCAACAACAATGTACTGTGGTCACTAGACACAGCCACAAAGGACTCTCCTGTGCTAACCACAGAGAACCTTAAGGCTGGACAGACCATACCAGAGGTCTGCCAGATTGCTAACAGCCATAACACTGCGGTACCACCTCAGGTTATGAACAAGCCGGTGATGTGTCACATCATGAAAGGACAAGCTATTAGCACAAAACAGGCATACTTTCAACCATCTCCTATGTTTTTCAACTTAGGACTGTCCATGGAGGCCACATGCCAAGTGACCCTCGACTGCAGAACCACGACTGTTGCTGTGTGCAACACAAGCACGGAAGAGGTGCTGATCCCAAAACACACACAGCTAGGATGGTTGATCTCTACTGATTTTCATGATTTTGAACTAAGCATTCCATTTCTGGGAGGACTCCCAGAAAACTTGATCCCAAGTCAACACACGGGGCAAGTCTTGTTCACGAAACCAACACAGGCCATAGCTCTTTTCTCCCCCACTGAGTCCGACCAGGACACTGTCCGCAGGTTCGGTTTCAACAAAGGAGACAGTCTATGCCCTCAAACTTACAGTGCACTACCTGTTGACAGGTTTTACGACACTGAAGGGGACTCACTGGAGCTCCCCAAAGAACAAGAACCCCTCTCAGTTGCTTCACAGATTGACCAGGTGGTCGCCCAAGCCGACGCCCTGAAAACTGATGAAGAAAGGGACAAACTTCGCAAAGTTCTTCTAAAATATGAGAAATCATTCTCAACTGACTCGATGGATTGTGGGTTGACCACGCTCCACACAGTGAGCATCCCAACCCCGCCTAATGCTCCCCCTGCATTTGTCAGACAATACAAGATTCCTCTGGCAGCACATCAACCTATCAGAGAAATCATTAATGACCTGTTAGAAAAAGGTATCATCCGATACTGTAACAGCACTTACTCTGCGCCTTTATGGCCGGTGTTAAAACCAAATGGTAAGTGGAGACTCACTATAGACTACAGAAAGCTAAACAAACAAGTTCCCTTATCCAGATGGCCTATGACGCAACTCCAACAGGAACTGCCCAAGGTCACCAATGGTAAGTACTTCTCGACCCTCGACGTCGCCTCTGGTTTTTGGACCATCCCTGTGCGCGCCGAGGACCAGTACAAACTAGCTTTCACTTTTGGTGGCCGTCAATACACCTTTAACAGGTGTCCCTTTGGCTACGCTAACTCACCTGCAGAGTTCAACATCTTCTTGAACAAAGCATGTCCTGACGCCCACGAGCGTGGGACACTGATTTATGTGGACGATGTCCTTTTGAGGCAGCCAACACTGGACTCACATTTGGCTGAGATCGACCACGTTCTGAATCAACTAGCAACTGCTGGTGCTAAGATATCACTGTCAAAATGCCAATGGTGCAGAACCAAAGTGGACCACGTTGGCCTACTTGTAGGTCCAGACGGAGTACAACCACAACTGACTCGCACCTAAGGCCTCGACAATCTCAAAGTCCCCACCAATCTCAAAGAATTACAAAGTTGTCTGGGCGTGTGTAACTACTTGTTCCAGTTCATAGAAAACTATACGGACCTTGCGAAACCACTGACTGAACTCATACGGAAAGTTGTTCCATTTGTCTGGACTGACAAGCAACAGCAGGCAATGGAGGCTCTTATAAACAAGATCAAGTCAGCCCCATGTTTAGTCTACCCAGATGGTGTGGTGACAAACTCACGTGTTGCGACGTGGCTCATGGCGCTTCAGAGTTTTAACCTAGACATACGTTATGGTCAAAACAAGAGGTCTCATCTGGGGATGGACTTGGCAATCTGCCAGAAGTGTACACAAGATGTACCAGCCACCCAGCCGCCGGTTGAGGTAAAACCCCCAGTAACTGAAGACCCGAATCACCACTTCTTTGATGACAATATCTGCAAAGATATGACAACATTGTACGTGGATGGATCTTCATTCCTCCGCGACAAAATCTGTAGGGCAGGTGTTGGAGGAGTTCTCCTCCAAGACCAAGAACAGATAACTTTCAGCTACAAATTAGGCTCTCAGACTTCTCAGTACGCTGAGATTGCAGGAATCCTAATAGCTCTCCAGATGGTAGTAGAACGCTCCATCAAGACGCTAGTCATCTGCACTGACTCTAACTATGCTCGTTTAAGTTTCGCTTGTCACCTCGCTGTGTGGAAACAGAACGGTTTCCTAACAAGCGACAGAAAAGTGGTCAAACACAAAGAGCTTTTCATAGCGTGTGATCACTTGGTGACATCACACGACTTACAGATCTACTGGAAGAAAGTTCCAGGACATTCTAGAGTCCCAGGCGATGACAAGTACTACAATGACATTGCAGATTCCTTAGCCAAAGAAGGAGCCGACGAAGGTCCTCTATGGTCCTTCGACCCCTCCTGGTTAATCAAGACTCTGTCAATACAACCTACAGTCAGGGTTATGGCAGTCACACGTGCACAGGCCGCAGCCAGACCTGCTGACAACGCAGTCTCTGTACGACCTGCACTGACTGACCCAGACATCATCCAACTACAGAAGTCGGATCCTGCTATCAACTCCATGATACTGTACCTGACTGATCCAGACAAAAACACTCCGTCTAAAGACGAACTGGATTCCGATCCAGACCTTAAAGTCCTTTATCAGCTGCGCAAACAGCTAAAACTAATCAAAGGCATCCTAACTTTCGCTCATGGACCAACGTCCTCACCTGTGTTCGTGGTTCCCCATGACCAAAGGGGGGTGATGTTAGTTCATGCCCATGATCTCCCGTCCGCAGGACACAAAGGAGATAAAGCCACGCTGACGGCATTAAAACAAATTGCCTATTGGCCTGGAATGAAAAAGGATGTCAAGGACTACATTGAAGGGTGCGTGGTCTGTGGCCAGTTTCAGCCAACCAGACCACTTCACAGAGCACCACTGCAAAGCAGAGGCATTGCATTCCCATGGTCTGACCTCCAGATCGACTGGGTTGGACCACTCACTAAGAGCTCTAGAGGAAATAAATATTTTCTCACGGTAACCTGTGCATTCACCAAATGGGTAGAATGCCTACCAGCTCCTAACGACACAGCACAAACCACTGCTATGTTGTTAATGAATCATATATTCTCAAGGTTTGGACTTCCCCTTCGGGTGAACTCAGACCAAGGTACACACTTCACAGGTGAAGTGATGAAAGAACTGTGGAAGACGCTAGGCGTCAAGGCCAACTTTCATGTCGGCTACCACCCACAGGCTTCAGGCCAAGTAGAGAGAGCAAACAGAACTGTGGTGAGTATTTTGAAGAAATACGTGGCTGCAAACCACAAGGACTGGGACGTGAAACTCCCTCTGGTCCTCATGGCCATAAGAGCCACTCCACACACATCAACTGGCATCTCTCCCTTCGAGATGATGACCGGTCGACAAATGACTCTCCCTCTACACCTGTTGTACCAACCAGGCGACGCCGCCATGGCGACAGCCTACACTACACAACAATACATGAAAGATTTGAATGTACACCTCAGAAACACTTTTGCTTTCGCCCAGAAAAACCTGGAAAAATCCGCTGAAGGACGCAAGGCGTACTACGACCAAAAGGCCTCTCACAATGAACTCCAAGTGGGAGACAGAGTCTGGTACTATACGTTCGCCCCAGCAACCGGGAAAGGAGGGTCCGAGACCGGAACTCTCGCCCGCAAACTAATGCCCAGGTGGACTGGACCTCATCTGATAACAGACAAAGTGTCCTCAGTCGTCTACGAAATCAAAATCAGCAAAGGCCGCAAAGAGCCAATTGCTAAATGGGTACATCGAAATCAGATCAAACCTTACAAGGCGTTCAATGACTCCACAAAAGACAAAGATCTCACAAACACACCGACTTCATGGGATAATAAGGTCGTACAAACACAAGTTAGTAAATAAACTAATCAGGTTTAAACTACCATATTTCCCACCCTATAAGTCGCATTGTCCAATTTGAACTTAGAAACGCTAAGCATAAAACCCACAACAAAAACTTAACCTTAACAACCGTTTAAATCCACGAGATTTAATTTGACCTCGGTCATAAAGTTGAGACCTGTTTTTCTTGTGTGTTGCACTTTGGAATCTGACGACAAGAGTGTGTCGAAGCAGTGAAACGTTGTTTCCTTGTTGTTTAGTCATTACTGGTTTGGTTCTGAACACTCCCAGCCAAAAAGGTTTTGTATTAACATTGGTTAATGAATGATATGGATTTAACTATGCCAACATGCAGTTCGTTTTGTTAAATCTCAATCGTCGAAGAGTCAATGTAGTTTAAAGCTACTCAAGGTACCATAAACTACACTGGTCTCACAATTTCTAAATTGAACCGATTCGATCGTTTCTATTCTAGATTATCTATTCATTTTGATGAGTCTCGCCATAGACTTCAAAATTTATTAGGAATACCAAATCCTACGTCGTTCGTCTAAAAGACAACAGACATTTAGATCAAACTATATTTCATTTTTTATTTTAGTTTAACCTAAACTAAGTAATGAATGGAGGAATAGTTTGGAATTAGAGGCCTTCGTTACAGAAGCCCTCCAAAATTTTATAGGTATAGATCCCTATATCTAATTTTACAGAATTGATCCACCCCTTAATTGGTAATTGTAGCTGATCTAAACCATGATAGCTTACATACCAGGTGCATATAGGTAAGGCTTAATGTAAAATCCCAATCATAAGCCCACCTAAAAAACCACATAATTGCATGACACATAGAACCAGAGTGGCACTGACTGGAAACCAACCAGCCAACAACCTTCGATGTGGGGACCTGCAGCTCCAACGCTTGGTCTTCAACCTTCATCCAAGGGTCGCCTCCTCTGCGTCAATCGAGGGATCCCCTCTACATGCTGATTATGAAAACAATTGTTGCTGATCAATCAACAAAACTAATCGTTGTGGAATTACTGCTGTGGAATTACCGCTGTGGATTATAAGACTTTGTTTTCCAAGGGATCACAGACTTTGTTTTCCAAGAGTTAACAGACTCAGTTTTCCAAGGGATTAAAAGCTTACCGCAATGGGATTACCTACGAACAGTATGGAATTTCCAAAAACTTTATGGGATTATAATTTTTGATTTTTCTTTTCCACTTGCTGGATTACTTCAAGATCAGAGACAGTTCAAGGTTTCCTTTCGTGTTGGACCTCATCCCCAAGGACTGGCGATGACTTCCAAAAGGGGGGAGATGTAATGGGCATGACCGTGTCCACTTTGATACACCTGTGTATTTTTGAACTGTTCCAGAGATGACCTTTACTGACCTCTCAGTAAAACAAGACATTTACTACAAATTATTCCATTAGTTGAAATCTGAGAACATAGTCACCAAAAGAGACTATTGGCTTCTTTGATTTTACTCTAATGTAATCAAAAGAATAACATTTTGTCATTTTCATGATGTGTGCTTTTAAGCTGTGTTATTCTGTAAGAGTTAAACTGTGTTCACTGCTGTGTTAAAGTTGAAGTCTCGGGTCACAGAGACCCGGCCGCTTTGTTTAGAAAGGCAGAAGACAGTTAATCTGTTGTTTTATGAGAATGGCTCCAGCACGCTCTGTCTTTCCTAAACATTTTCACTCTGCTGTGAATTTCACCTTGAATCTTGATAACAACAAGTGAACTGCTCGACTGGTCCACGGACCAATGAAAAAGAGACAAGCCTCACTCCTCTCTTTGATCTTCTTTTAAGTTCTAACTTTTGCTGAAACGCTTCAGAGTTTGCTGGGAACTTCAAAAGAGATGTGAACTTTCCCAAAGAGCTGGATGGACGTTTAGCCACACGCTAAGGGCATGTCGTCCAGCTAAGGACTAATAACAGGCTGTTATGAGTCCACGTCGAACGAGCGTAAGCTCAAAACTTTGTTTATTCCTTCCTGGAATAAGCTTATCTTGAAGTCAGAGGCCAGGAGCTGACATATTTTCTGATGACCAAGCGGAACCCAGGAGACGTTGAAAACGTAAACGAATAACCAGTTCGGACGAACTGGGCCTGAAGGACTGTGCATCTTACAGGCTGGTGTCATCTCTTTATCAGACTCGTCGTCGAAAGGTAAAGAGCTGTTTACAAACGTACCTGGATTTTAGCAGAAATCTGATGAGAAGTGTCACTTTGGTAACATGCTCAAGACAATTTCCTTTAACCCATCTCTCCATCTTTCCTCCTATCTTTTTCCCTCAATTCTAAGCTGGAAACTATTTTAAGCTAAAGAGCCCTCAGACTAAATATGTTTAACATCCAGTATTGAAGTCTGTTGTGTTAAATTTAACTGTGCTGACGTATTAAATTGAAAGAAAGTGAAATCATGTCAATCAAGTGTAATGGTGTTAATTTAGTGATTTATTTTGAATAAATGGTAGTGTCTTTGGCATACCAACTAAGTTAACGTGTCCATTGTCACTTTATGGCTTTATTTATTTATCCATCATAAAGATCACAGAAATATTGGGTAAACTGAAAAAGAAAAGAATCCGTGAAATTACTATTCAATCTGAATAAGTAAATTAATTAAGGATAAAGAGGTCAGCTTAATACTGACCCCTGTTAAAATCCTTTAGTTACATCTGGGTGGCACTATATGTGTTTAAAGACACAATATAGGGTCTCCCTCATGTTCCCTTCACATTGATTATATTTGAATTAGCACAAAGTAAAAGAATAAAAGTCACTTGTGATTAAATTTGTGTCTTGATTCAAATTAATAAAATAAATCAGTGTAATGTCCTTGTTCTTGGATTCAAAGAAAAGGTGTTTCAATACAGTTTTCAGATGCCAGGGTCAGGTCCACTACACCGCTGTCCAGCTCGGTCCATCTGCTGTATTCTCTATTACGTTTACGACGTAAAACAGGGTTAACAGTACAGTTTTCTTTTGTTTTTTGAATGTCCAGAGGACCAGACTTAGCTTTTTTAGAGAGTAATGTGTAGCATTCCTCGCCGCTACGTTTACTACGTAAAACCGGAAACTGCGTAACTTGGCTTTTCAAAATAAAATTTCAAATTTTTTATTTATTTTTTTTATGGGAGATGCGCCGTAACCACAAAATGTCGTAACTCGAGACCGTCATAACCCGAGGACTACCTGTATATGTCGTTGAACAACTTGTCAAGTTCTTATCTTGTAAGCATGCATGCATGTACCCCAGGATCCGCCGCGTCTGCATTTTGCTTTCTGGCATGGATCAGTTTGTAAATTAAGCTCTGGCTCATTCTTATTATTTTCCTTTCTTGTCATTCCTAAGGAGAACCTCAACATCTTAATTTCTGCCACTTCCTGTTCTGTCTCCTGACTATAGATCAAAGCTTGACTCATCAAAGATCTGTGTGACCTTTGCTGACACATTTTTGTCATAAATCACTCCTGAAACTTTTCTCCATCCAATCCATACGGCCTGGACTCTCTTCTTCAACTCTTTACCACATTCTCCATTTTCCTGGATAGTGGACCCCAAGTGCTTGAAGTCATGTACATTTGTGACCTCTGCACCTTGTAGCCTCACTGTTCCACATGCCTCCATTCACACACATGTACTCTGTCTCACAACGGCTGACTTTCACTTTGCTTTATTTTTTCTTTCGGCCTCCCTTTTCCCTGATCTCACCACATATCATAATGTCATCTGCAAACATTATAGCCCATGGAGATTCCTGCCTGACCTCATCTGTTAGTCGGTCCATCACCAGAGAAAACAAAAAGTGTCTCAGAGAAGATCCTTGATGCAATCCCACCACAATCTTGAAGCTATATGTCACTCCTACAGCACATCTCACCACTGTCCTGACGTCCTCATACATGTCCTGCTGTCCTCATTCATTCATTCATTCATTCAACCTTTATTTATACAGGCTAGCCTCGTTGAGCCACGGGGACTCATTTACAAGAGGGACCTGTCTCACTCACACCTAGGGTCAATTTAGAGTTACCAATGAGCCTCATACATGTCCTGTACCAATCTAACATACTATACTTCTCTGCCACTCTAGATTTCCTCGTGCAACTCCACAACTCCTCCCTTGGCATCCTATTGTATGCTTTTTCTAAATCCACAAAGACACAATTAATTTGTTTCTGACCCTTTATATACTTCTCCATCAACATCCTCAAAGCAAATATGTCATCTGTGGTGCTCTTTCTTGGTATGAAACCATACTGTTGCTAACAAAGTCACAACTCTCGCCCAGATTTTCATTGGTAAATGGAGCTTACTTATATAGCACTTTCCAGCCCCCTATGAGGGGCCCCAAAGCGCTTCACAGTACCAGCCATCCACCCATTCATACACCCATTCATACACCGGTAGCAGTGGTCTGCCATGCAAGGCGCTGCCAGTCCTACTGGGAGCAACTCGAGGTTAAGTGTCTTGCCCAGGGACACAACCAGATATGCAGTGACAGGGGATCGAACCTGGGACCTTCCGGTCCTGAGTTGGCTGCCCTGCCTCTACACCATCTCGGCCCCTCAATCATTGTGTGATTAATCAACTTAATTCCCTTAATTCCTCCACCATCACCCTCAGCACTGGCTCTCCTCAGGGATGTGTGCTGAGCCCTCTTCTGTTTACTCTGCTCACATATGATTGTACAGCCACACATCCAGGCTGTCATATTGTTAAGTTTGCAGATGATACAGCTGTGGTGGGATGCATCACAGATAATGATGAATCCAGCTACAGACAGGAGGTGGAACATCTGGAGAGTTGGTGCAAAGAGAATAACCTTCACATGAATGTGAAGAAGACGAAGGAGATGATTGTGGACTTCAGAAGGAACAAACACACCCACACCCCACTGTATATAGGTGGATCTGCGGTGGAGGTGGTCTCCAGCTACAAGTACCTGGGTGTACACTTGAATGATAACCTCAGCTGGAGCAATAACACCACCAGCCTGATCAAGAAAGGTCATCAGAGACTCTACTTCCTCAGACGGCTGAGACGAGCCGGTCTGAGAAGCTCAGTCCTCACCTCGTTCTACAGGTGTGCAGTGGAGAGCGTCCTGTGCTCCAGCATCAACGTGTGGCATGGAGGCTGCACAGTTGCAGAGAGGAAAGCTCTACAAAGAGTGGTGAAGGCTGCACAGAAGTCTGTGGGAGTCAGTCTCCCCACCATCACAGACATTACACCTCCAGATGCAGAAAAAGAGCCACCTGCATCATGAAAGACCTCACTCACCCAGCACACTCACTCTTTGCACCACTCCCCTCGGGACGGAGGTTGAGGAGCATCAAATGTAGAACCACTAGACTGAGGAACAGCTTCTACCCTGAGGCTGTCAGACTCATGAATAAATAAATAATAAGAATAAACACTGCAAAATGTCACATCATGCTGATACTGATCTGTTTCTTGTTGCTGCGTTCATCTGTGACCATCTGCTCATGTTCGTGCTGCTGTTTATAATGATGTTTTTCTACTACATTAGGGCTTAGTGTATTACTAGCTGATGTCTCTCTTAGTTAATCCTAGATGTTATTATTGTTTTTCTCTTGCATTTGTTGTTGGATGTAACTGGGACCCTGTGTACATAATCTCGTTTTCAACACATGTACTACATGCGGTGCAAATGACAATAAATTCTCTCTGACTCTCTGACTCTGACTCTGACTCTCTTGTAGTTGCTACAACTCTGTTTATCACCCTTGTTCCTAAAAAAGGGCACTGGTACACTTCTACATTCCTCAGGTATTTTCTCACCCTCATGTATGCCATTGTATATTTGTGTCAAAAACCTCACTGTCATCTCTCCAAGACATTTCCAAACCTCCACTGTATGTCATTGGTTCCTACCTTCCCCTTCTTCATTCTTTCCAGAGCTTTCTCTAACATCAACGTCATCATCGCGGGAGC
>JBBPBX010040472.1:0-11478 GCA_038048925.1 Garcialebias charrua
GACAAACAGAGTGGACCTCAAGTCCCCCGCGCGCAGCCACTGCAGAGTGGACCTCACGTCCCCCGCGCACAGCCACTGACAAACAGAGTGGACACACCGTCCCCGCGCACAGCCACTGACAAACAGAGTGGACAAGTGCTGACAATTGCTTTTCACTGACCTCTTTGGTTTCCTATATTTTTATCTGGAGGTTCAAATGAGTAGGGCTGGAGAACTCCAATTAGGCTGCCAGCCTTCGCGAACATCTTCAGGGGGCAGGACACGGGGGCAGTACTGCGCTGAAACCACGCCCACGCGCTGACACGCCCCCAGCGTTTCAGACCAGGGCACAATTATGATTTTTCATTATTTTTGAGACTTAATTTTATAAGGAAAACAATGTTTTTAATCAGTCAGATTTATATGGGTGATTAATAACACATATTTATGCCGTGTGACAAACTCAAAACACAAATTTAATTTCACTTTACACGGTCTTTAATGGCTTTGAACCTGCACACTGGCCTAATCTCCAGTCATTTGTCTTCAGTCAGTTTGATTTCTCCTAAATACTATCTTGAAAGACGGTAAAAGTCCTGTAAGCTTTCTCAACATGCAAAAGCTCCATCAGAATGATACAGAGAAGTGCAACTCAAAAACCCAATTCCCATCCGTCTCAGAAGTGATGGGGGCTGCCCCATGCAGCCTCCTGAAATGACCCATTTTGTTTCCATTATGATTCAGACTAATGTCTCTTTCTCTTGTTTTGGGGTATTTCTGTCAAGTAATATATTCCGTGATCAGGCAGATGCGATGTGTCAGATCAGTAGAAGTAAAACTGTCCAAAACGTTGAGGTGGGAGTGTTGACAGAAGCATGCGAAAGATGAAGAAAACTCATCAGATGAAGAGATGACACAAAAAAAGAGAAAACTGGGTTTAGTTACTCTGCCGTCCCTTGTGTGTTGCAAGGCAAGAAGCACAAAATCCTACCTCGCTCGTCTACTACGGTGTTTGTTTACTTCCTGAAGTGTACCTTCACGCGCCTGCCCCGCTCATGGTGAGCCTTGTTTCACACGCTGCTGCTCTGTGCTCAGGAGTCAGTGGGCACGAAGCGAGCACAAATGGGCGACATGTGTGTTTTGGAGCACGGCAGAGAGCAGAAATAAGAGGGGAGGAGACGGTAGCCTTGCATGTGGGAGGCCTGTTTAGTTAGGGGTTTGACAGACTTCTGCGCAAGCATGTTGAAAACCCAAACCCCTTTTCATCCAGAGGTCCCAGGAGACGAGCCCCCCCTCTTGTTGTTGATGGTGCATGTGGTCAAGCTGCTGTTTCCTTGTCTTTCTTTTTTTTTGTCCCTATCTTCATCCTCCCACAAGCCTCCTCCTGTCCTCACTCTGATACGCTGACTTGTGCTCCCCTCCCCCGTATCCTCACTCCTATGTTCTGCTTGTTTACATCTTGATGCGCAGTTCATGCACAGGATGTTTTTGTGTTTGTTTCCATCTGTAAGCATGAGGTGTATGCTATAGCACACGACATAAAGAGGTATAATCCAACACGCATATGTGTGTACAGTACATACATCTGTGTGGTCGGCTTTAAGCACTCTCCTCAAGCCTAGCATGTTGTGATGTCATCGACTGCTACTCACCATCACAGCGAGTCAGCGCTGCCCATTGGTACTCCGCCCCCCTCGGCTCTGCAACACCACCATCGAGGAGCAGCAGCTTGCTTGGAGGGGAGAGGATCTCCTCAAGCCTAGCATGTTGTGATGTCATCGACTGCTACTCACCATCACAGCGAGTCAGCGCTGCCCATTGGTACTCCGCCCCCCTCGGCTCTGCAACACCACCATCGAGGAGCAGCAGCTTGCTTGGAGGGGAGAGGATGCTGGCGTTACAGTGAGGACAAGGAAGAGGAGAGAGAGAGAGGTGTAAATAGAAGAAGATGCTTGACTGCATTATGAGGCGCGTCAGATGCTCAGATTAATGATGCTTTCCAGGATAAACAGCAACATTTACTGCCTGTTTCAGCACTTTATTTATACGTTAAACAGATGAGACTGTTTTGCAACTCACATTATAGCTTTCAATATATATATATTTTAAAACCAATTTCCATGTTATGTGTCTTTTTTCCCATGGTGATGTGTGTAACTCATAGCTGGTGCAAAATCAGTCAGCATGAAGCCATTTGCATGCACCTGGATAGCAGCTGCTTTCCAAACTGGGCCAAGAAGACCTCAACTGCATCCCCACTCGCGTCTATAAATAAACATGACGAAATGACACACTCACCTCGGCTCTTAAACACATTGACTGTAAGAAGTTCAAGTAATGTAACGGTGCTCACAGGATCCTGGAGATATTGATCATTCCAAAATGATCTCACGGTTTTATTAAAGTCTGAGGGATATGTGTGTATATATTTATACAAGTATATATATCATTTATTTGCTACAGAGAAAAAAAACATGAAGTTACTCATAAAAAAGTAAACCAGTAAAACACATAGGTATACAATTAAACATAGAGTACTACTTTTGGTTGTTTTTAAAGATAGGATTAGCATCTATGTGTCGTGGTAAGCAGTAACTGTTTTTAAAAGGTGATAGATTGTCAAATTTGGCTTCAAACAGAACTTTTTACATGTAGAGCCAGTCACACAGTATTTGTCTTGTTTTGTAGGATGAAGCGTTTGCAGGATTTGGAGTGACTGCTGAACAAACAGAAATACAGAGCCCTTCAGAAACTTCTCCAGGTACAATTACTTCAAAGTTAAACAATTCGTGTTTATAGTTTTATTGAGACGGCTGTGCTTTTTCAGGATGTCTATAGTGAATTTTTCCATGCTTACATTATTTTGTTTATTCTCTGATTTGATAAACAGCCCCACCCATACAGGAGAAGAAGCCCAGAGGCCGTCCACCACGTGTCCTGACTGCCCAGAAAGCTGCTTCAAGTTTACCTTCCCTCTCGTCCTTTCCTTCCCCGACACGGGCAAAACCTGACGGACCTGAACGGCCAGCAGAAAAAGTAAAAAGGCTGCCCGGGAGACCACCTGGCACTGGAGAGAAGAGACGAGGACGGCCTCCTTCAAGCAACAAAAAAGCTTGGAGCACAGGCAACCATGCAGCAGGGGAGGACGGCAGGCAGGCTGGGTTTGAGTTGGGTGTGGATGCAGAGGAAGATACGGACAGAAAAGGCAACAGGAGGCTGTCAGTGGACTCTGCACAGCCTCTTGACACTGAGGCAAAGTTTCCCAAAGGTGGACGAAGTGAATCCAAAGTTTCCAACCTGAAAAGGCTGATGGAGACTAAAATCACCCCTCTCAAGTCACGTCTCAAAACTTTGCCTGGCGCACCCCGACGTAGACGTGGGCGACCACCTTCAGCGGAGCGACTCAAAGCTGAAGCTGCAGCAGCTGCTACTGCACAGCTGTCTACCTCCAGTGAAGGCGGAGGAGGAAAACATAAGACTTTTAGGGTCCGAGGTGGAGACAAAGGCATTGAACCACACAACTCTCAGCAGTCCATGCTACGGAACATGGATGGTGCTGAAAATCAGGACTCTTCCAATCCACCTGCCTCCCCATCTCCCTCTAAACCAGGTAGGCCAGTAGGCCTCAGGAAAAGCCCTCGGCATAGAAAGCCAGTTAGAATTGTTCCCCCTTCTAAACGAACAGATGCAGCCATCGCCAAACAGCTGCTGCAGCGCGCTAAGAAAGGGGCACAGAAGCGGCTGGAGAAAGAGGCCATTGGGGGGAGTGGCTCAGGGGCCGCTGAGGCTGGCATCAGAAAGACCCAACTGAAGAACATTAGGCAGTTCATCATGCCTGTGGTCAGCACTGTTTCCCTTCGCATCATTAAAACGCCAAAGCGCTTCATTCAAGATGAGGGCAGTTTTGGAACTCCCCAACCCCATGCAAAGATAGCACGTTTGGAGACACCCCCTTCGTCTGTCCCAACACCTGCCCAACCAACATCTACCACTTCCTCATCACCTTCTCCTGCCCTTGTGTCTGTTACTCTTGCTTCTACTAGCAGTGGTGCAACTGCTCCTGTAGAATCTGTCCCTCCTCCAACATCTCCTGTCCCTACACCCACTGTCCCAGCAACAGCTTCCAGTCTGCTCAACAGCAACACCAGTAACGCAGCCAATGGTAGATTTAGCCATAGCGCGCCATCTTGCGGCTCAAGTGTTGTCTCACAGCATTCCTCTCAACTATCCTCTGCGGAGTCTTCCAGGTCCAGCAGCCCGAGCTTGGATGACTCATCTTGCGACTCCCAGGCTTCTGAGGCCACACAGGCCCTGTCAGAGCCAGAGTATCATTCCCCGTCCTCACAGGGAGAAAGGGTGGCAAACCTGTTAAACAGCTCAAGGCTTGCTTCTCCTCCTTCTGAACCAGAGCCGGAGAGGAGTCGAAGAGGTCGGAGAGCTCAAGGAGCCAGCCGGGGAAGTCAAAAACAGAGGGTGAGAGAGAATCTCCCTACTGGGGTTAAAAAGCCACTCATCAGCCCACCAACAGGAGTGCTGATGACCTCCTCTACTCTTGGAAATTCTCAACAAACTTCATCCACAGCTTCATCCCCCTCTTCACCTCCTCCTCCCCCTCTCCTTGCTGCTCCACAGCTGCCCCTATCAAGCTCCTCTAATACAGCTGCTATCAGTGAACATCATGCCCAGTCCTCCTGGATGCCTCACACAATTCCATCGTTCATGCCGGGGCCGTCGGTGCTTTCCAGCTTGTCAGACAAACGGAGCCGTTCAATTCTGAGAGAGCCCACCTTCCGCTGGACGTCCCTGTCCCATCCTAAAGAGCAGTGCATTTCCTCTGCTAAATACGCCAAGGCGGGTCTCATTCGAAAGCCTATATTTGACAATTTCCGTCCTCCACCTCTTACACGTGAAGACGTGGGATTGTTGCCTGGAGCAGGAGGATCCGGTTCCGTTACATTTCCAGCACCAGGAGCAGGGAGTCGTCTGTTCGCCTCTCTTCACCCTCACACCCACCACCAGCATCCTGCATCATCCCGTTACGAAGCGTCCCTCCAAAAGCGCAGTCCACTGCTCCGTGCTCCACGTTTTACACCCAGCGAGGCCCACTCCCGAATATTTGAGTCTGTTACCCTGCAGTCATCTTCTGGAAGCAGCCCCGGTTCTCTGTCACCACACCAGACATCCCCTAGTTCAAGAAGACCCCAGCGGCGCAGCAAACGAGTGGTCCAGGGAGCACAGCGTGGCCATCCACAGTCCCTATCACACAATATGACCAGACGCAGCAGCCAAATAAGAGAGCAGACGTCTGTTGGAAAAGGTGCCTCTGAGATGTCTGTGCTGACAGGATCTGTCTCCAGTAGTAACTCCAGCTCATTGCCAGGGGTTTCTGCAAGTTCACTAGCCACTAGTGCCTTAACGCCTGCTCCTTTCAGCACCTTCTCCACTGTCTCTCGGGGTCTGGCCTCACAAGGAACACCGGATAGCAGAAAAGGGGCAGCTGGAACTCCATCTCCCATGTCAAACACATCGTCCGCTTCTTCCCCACTTTTCCCTCTCTTTCCTTCCAGTGCTCAGGACACAGGACGAGGAGGAGGTAAAGGAGCTAAAGACAAAAGCTCAACTCCCCAAGAACCTATTCCAAAAGAAAGGGAGACCGAGAGAAACCGTGAGAAAGAGAAGGAAAACAAGAGGGAAGGGAGGAAGGAGTTTGAAAGAAGAAGTAAGGTGTCCACACCGGACGGCTCCCCAAATGCACCTTCCAGCTTGTTTGCCGTGGACGGGAGAGACTCCGAAGGCGCTCTTGCACCAAAAAAGACTCCAGGCAGAAAAAAGTCGACATCTGTTGAAGCAGTTTCTGACACTGCATCCCCAGAAGTGAGAGGACTTCATTCCATGTCCATCACTAAAGGACGTCAAGCAAAGAAAGGGCGACCATCTGAGAAAGGAGCAGAGGCAGAAGAGGTGGAAAAGGAGAAAGAGAAACGAAGTACCGGCACATTAAACCAGCAGACTGCTAACCTTCCAGGGCAGCAAGGCAGACCTAACATTCCTGTCTCTTTGATGGTAACGCAAGCAGAGCAGCATTCGTTGACTGACAGACAGCTGGTTGGGCTTCTGAAGAAGGCCAAAGACCAGCTGATTGCAATAAAGAAGAATAAGCTGAAGCCTGCTGATCAGCCTAAGGTCCAGGTCAGTTTTCTTTTTTTGTCTTCATAAACCTTTAGTCTTCACAAAAAACTTTTCTGGTTTTCTCATTTTCAGTGTCTAAATGAGCAAATGACATGATTCTTTAAATATTTCCTATAAATAGAAACCTGTGTTTGTACTCAGACTGAAATTTGATCAAAGGAAAGTCTCACAGAGTGTTACTTCAGGGAAATTCATTTTTGCTTCACACATTTTGAAGAAAGCCGAGCAAGCTGTACTTTTCAAATAAATGTTTTTTCAGCTGAATATTTTCCCTCAATGCTGCTGTAAATATTAAGTTGTTTACAGGCAGACGTTGCCTTCAAATATTTCTACACTTTCCTGTCTCTTTACAATTGTCCCATTCTTCATGATTGCATATCAGTTGAAAAGAAATATGGTACTAATAATAATAGAATCTAGTTGTGTTGTTTTAGTGGGAGGGTATGTTTGTCCATATTTGGTACCATCATTGTTCTTCTTTGAAAGCATTGCAACTACAGTACAGTATTTGCTGTTGTGTTCTTATGTACAGGGTCAGGAGAGTGACTCCTCAGAAACCTCTGTTCGTGGTCCACGTATTAAGCATGTATGCCGTCGTGCAGCTGTGGCTCTTGGCCGGAATCGAGCAGTATTCCCTGACGACATGCCCACACTCAGTGCCTTGCCATGGGAGGAGAGAGAAAAGATATTATCTTCCATGGGGAATGACGGTAAGGACAAACCTACCTCTCATTTGCCTTAACATTAGCTTCTATATTTGTCTGATAAAACACCCTGGTAAAAATTTTTTTTTTAATATATACACTATGAGTTTGACCAAGTTTACAGTCTAAGACTTCATAGTTTAAAGAGGACTTTGTTTGTACCACTGTTGGCATTGATGACCTTGTTAATAGGGATGCACAAATTTATCAACCCCTAACTGGAATTGAACCACTTTAAGCAGAAACTAGCCAATCTGACCTGCAAATTTTCATTTTTTTCCCCTTGTCTGTAAGCTCACCATAGCTAAGTAGCTTGTTTGTGCTAGTAAAGGCTCCCACATACTCGGGCGTACTTCACTCCGCAGAGGTCCACTTGTACCGGATTAGACTCAATGCCCTCAAGCCTTGTCCCTGCAAAGAGACATTTTTACATATGCGTACTCTGTTTCGCACAATAAACTGCCCGGCGACGGACTGTTTTGTATGCAACACCAATGTATTAAATTCCCCTTCTTCATCCCTGATATGGTTTAATCGGCTTTTCTTTTGTTGTTTTTTTGCTAAGAGGCAAGTGAGCTCTTCCTCCTCCTCCATTGACGCCATGACTGAAATTGTGAGAAATGAAGGAATTGGTCACAAGAGTATTCAAATCGGGTCCGGTGTGGCTGCAGGAGGGTCTGGAGATTTCCTGGTGGGCCGGTCTGATGTGTGGGCTGCAGGACCAGCGCTCCCTATTTTTATTTATTTATTTTTTAGAACTTTTTATTAACAACTTATAAACACAGAACACCACTGCTACTGGGCTGCTAGCTGCCTCCAGGTCCGCCGGTAGCTCTCATTTTATTTGAATTTTTTCCGACCTGTCAATCAATCAAATAGGCGTGTCAGCAAATGACCAATCGGCGACCTCAATTTGTCCCAAAGGTAAACACCCCTTGCCTGCGGAGCTGGGCTGCAGCCCATCAGGGTGTACTCTCGAGAAGTCTCAACCGTCTGCAGACAGTGCGCACAGTGTGCGCGCAGCTCACGGAGTACACACAGTACGCCCGAGAAGCACATTGTGCTTTCCAAGTGAAAAAGAATCATAGTTAGCTATTTCACTGTTAACTTCAGAAGAAGCACAATATGTGTTATAGTCTATTAACAATAAGTTGCTCACTTTACTGTTTAGTAATAATATCAGTGGTAAACAGTGCCTTTAAGGGTGAGGTCTTCAGGTAGGATGTGTTATTGTAACAGCCTAATGCTAACATCAAAGGCACAGAGTTGGAGTTTGATATCAACACTTTACTTTCAGTTTCACAGTTCTGTAACTCACTGAACAGTAAGTGCTTCTCCTCGTTTTATCCATCAAGTACAACTGACTTTTCATCATCACAACAACTTGTACATAAATAACAACCCAACGCTAAACCGAAAAACCAACAGGGACAATCCATCTGAACACATAACCTGAACAAGCCCACCCATTTCTGTCCTGAGATTACGCAGAAGGACACGCGGCTCAAACTGTCCTTTACGTTTGTGTAAAAAATAAAAAGCTTTCAATAAAATACCAGCTGCCACTTAAATTGATGACAATAAAATTCAGCTTGTTATCTACCAAGATTAAATCAGGTCATCTGGATGGATTCGTCCATGCATCCAGATGACCCAACTTAACCTTGTTAGATTTTTCTACCTGGATTATTAAGCCTGCATCAGGGCATTCAGCTTGTTATGTGTTACCTACAATTGCCTTGAGTGTTGTTGCCATAAAATAAAACTATGGTTTACCAATCTAACACATTCAGAGCTTGTTATTTTGCACGTTTTATTTATTTCCCTACTTCAACATGCCTTATTTAAGTGAATGACTCATTACCTTTTTTCTGCAGAACTTGATGACATTCTAGATAATTTTATCTTTTGAGTCAAGTGTGGTAGAGGGTTTTATTTGTACAAATACCTATGCTCAGTTACCTGGAGGATATTAATTTTAGATTTCCACAGACAGCGGAAGGTACTGTAACTCTTTTAGAAAAAGAATAACTACTGTACAGTACATTGTTTTTGAACATGCTATCAAAAATTCTACTAAAACTCAAAATGAGGGGGGAATGTATGTTTTGAATGTTGTTGGTCATAGTTTATACTGAAAAATAAAAAGTCAGTTTTATTGAAATTTGACACAAGAACTTTCCAAATACCAGAAATCTGAATCGGAGAACTGCAATTTATGTAGCTTTAATTTAGATCTTATTTAGACATTTACTTGTAAAGTTTTTACTTCATAAGAGACTGACTAGAAGGTTTGGTATTTATGATTTCATTTGGGCAAGTTTTGAAAGAGCATGTGCAGGATTTGATGATGGGAGACTGATTATTGTTACTCCAATGGATGACAAATCCAGTCATCCATCGGGGCACCAGTGCAGTAGTTAGAAGTAAACTAGTAGAGTTATGAGTATGATCATCTCCCTAGATCTTTCTTTCAGTTCAAATACCACTTATTTAATTCATATCTGATTTTTTTTTCACATTTTTTTTAATTACCGGTAGATTATATCAGATTTCTGTTTTCTTTTAATTATTTTTAAACAAGCCTTATTTCAGCAAAAATATATATATTTTTACTTTGAAGTTTATTTGTAAACATTAGTCCAGTTGTGTAATTCTTCATCTTCTATTTTTTTTTTCTGCTCAGACCTCAAAGTAACTGAGTTTACTTTTATGTGTCAGTAATGAGGAACTGTTTACGACTACCATATTCTTTTTTTTTGCAGATAAGTCATCAGTAGCGGGCTCAGAGGAGGCGGAGCCCCAGTCTCCTCCCATCAAGCCACGGGAGATGCGACAAAAGGTTGTTCAAGAAGCTCCTCCCAAAAAGGGGCGCCGGTCGCGTCGCTGCGGCCAGTGCTCGGGCTGCCAGGTTCCAGAGGACTGTGGCGCCTGCACTAACTGTCTGGACAAGCCCAAGTTTGGAGGGCGGAACATTAAAAAGCAATGCTGCAAGTCAGTGCTTTATCTTTTAGGAAGCATTAAAAAGAACATTTTCAAGTTTTGTTTGTGTGTGTATAAGAAGTAAAGTTTAAACTTCTTATGTCTTATTTACAGAATGAGAAAGTGTCAGAACTTGCAGTGGATGCCCTCAAAGATGGTTCTTCTAAAACAAGGGAAAGGCAAGAAGGACAAGAAAAAGAAGTTTGAGAAAAAAGAAGGTCTCAATCCTGTAAAAGGGCCCAACTCAGAGCCAGGAACCAAACCTGCTCCTGCTGTGCCAAAGGAGGATTCTCTCCATAAAAACACAGAAACTCCTCCATTAAAGCTGGGAGACGAGAAGTCAAGACAGCAGCCACAGTCAAAGCAATCATCTCCAGCGCTGGCCTCGTCCCCCGCCCCAGACGAACCCACTCAGACCCCGAGCAACGCTCAATCTCCAGCTCAGACTCTGGAACTCCAACAACTCCCAGTCATGAGCAGTGTCGCCAGTAAAAAGGGACACAAACCACAGCAACCGGTTCAGACGCATACTTCCACGTCCTCTTCCCCTTCTTCTTCTTCTTCTTCATCTTCGCCCTCATCATCGTCCTCCTCCTCGTCCTCACCGACTCAGAATTCCCTGTCCCAGTCGACACAGTGTCACCAACTTTCACAGCAGCAGCCGCCTGCATGTCAGACACTTTCAAAAAAGGACTCGTCACCCAAGAGTTTTGTGAGTGAAGCCAAGAAGAAACCCCAGCAGTCCTCAACACAACAGCAGAGTTCAACTACAACAGGTGAGTCTGCTCACTTCTTTTAGTCCACTAATAATATGCATTCAATTGTACTCAGAGAGCAGATTCTAACAGGATCCACATATTCTCTGCCACAGCTCCAAGTTTTCACCGTTTCGCACCTCGCTGAAAGAACAATACACCTTTCTTTACTAATCTTACTCATATTTGAATGTCATGTTCTTTTCTTTGTCCTAGCTGACTCCAAACAGTTGAAGACGCAACCTTCTCGCACCATGCAGAAACCAAAAGACAAGGTAGGAATTCACTGAGAGACTAGCTCAGGGCTATTCAACAAAACTGCTCAGGGGGCCACCTTTTATGAAAGCCAACAGCTCGGGGGCCGGACATCCAGCAATTAAAATCATTATGTAAATAAACCACAGTTTACAAAAGCTATGCTTACATGCACAAAATTCTTTAATAGGATTGAAACATATTCAAATGAATCCAAATGTATTGTTTACATGGGCACAATCTGATCATAGCGAGCGTTTACGTGCAGCGGGCTTTGATTCAGAACAGAAGTACTGACGTGCAGGGTGGTAAACTTTCCTTTAAAAAAACACAGAAGAAGAAGTTCTACTTCCTGTTTATTTCCTTGATGAACGTAAACAAACCTGAGCGCCCAAAATGGACCCGCAACAGGTTTTAATGACAGCAGAGGTGGTTTTTGCTTCCCCGTAAGTACTGTATTAGCATCTAGTACGTGAGGTAGACAGCTTGCACATGCACAGTCAGATCAGTTTTTCACGATCAGAATAAAATTACAGGTAGTCCTCGACTTACGAGCACATCGACATACGAGGTTCCGGACTTACGAAAAATAATTATTTTTTATTTTTTTATAA
>JBBPBX010040473.1:839-18472 GCA_038048925.1 Garcialebias charrua
CAGGGATTATTTATTTGAGAAGAAAAGGCCGTTCCTCTGAACAAAACCTGCCATTTGGGGGAGGCGAGGGCGAGGGGGGGTCGCAGGGCGTCGGCCGCTCGGTCGCACCGCCTCGTGTTTACGGGAACGCCAGGAATGTCAAACAGCCATGGCTGCGGGCGCGCGCGCGGGCGTGCACGTTGTCTAAAGGCTGTCAGTTCTCATGAACGGCATCGGTTCTGATGCCAGACTGATGGGAGCAGGTTCTGCTCTCAGATGATCAGATAACGGGTTTTGTTTGGTTCCACCTCCTGAAGACGATGAGATGAGCAGATTAATTACCCCCCTGGCCCCCCCGACCGACCCCCCGGCCCCCCGGCAGCTGTCTGACGTCTCCACCGCTGCCACACATCTGGAGCCAAACCATGTTTTATTCAGCTGCTGCTCAATAATTAACGCCTCGTCGTTCAGAACCAGAGCTTCAAGCAGGACCGGGTCGGACCATCAGAACCGAACGTTCTGAAGAGCGAACGGATCTGTTCCACCACTTTCTGAGTTCTGGCGTACTTTCGGCTGTTTCGGCTGATCAAACGTGAAAACATTCGGCTTGATCGGGAATAGTGTGCTGTGACTTTAACTTTTAAATTGATAGAAATACTTAACTTCTTTATTTATTTAACAGATCTTTCTTTTCAGAATATTTTGCCATCTTCTTGTGCTAATTTTAGCTGTCTGCTAATGTTAGCTACTGCTTATTTTAGCTTCAATCCACAGTGTTTCTAATTTTAGTTAAACTTCTTTTAGCTCGTGCGTTGCTAATCTCAGCAAATTTTGTCTTTAGGCTATTCTTTTGGTGAGTTAATCTTTTTGGTCATGACTAGCTCTTAGCTAATGTGCCACAACTTAACTTTTAGCTAATGTGTTTTAGTTTTTAGCCATGCTGCTAATTTTTACTCCTAGCTAAGGTGTGGCTACTTTTCTCCTTTAATGTGTTGCTATCTATCTGTTAGCTAATGTGCTACAAATTTCACTCTTCGCTGTTTTTCAGAATTTCTCTTTTAGCTGATGCATTGCTAATTTTAGCTCTTTGCTAATTTGTTCCTATTTTTTTAACTAATGTGTTGCTAAAGTTATCTTTCAGCTAATGTGTTGCTAATGTTATCTTTCAGCTAATGTAGTGCTAATGTCTTTCAGCTAAGTGCTACTAAAGTTATCTTTCAGCTAATGTGTCTCTAATGTTATCTTTCAGCTAATGTGTTGCTAAAGTTATCTTTCAGCTAATGTGTTGCTAATGTTATCTTTCAGCTAATGTATTGCTAATTCTTTCAGCTAAGTGCTACTAAAGTTATCTTTCAGCTAATGTGTCTCTAATGTTATCTTTCAGCTAATGTGTTGCTAATTTTATCTTTCAGCTAATGTATTGCTGATGTCTTTCAACTAAGTGCTACTAAAGTTATCTTCCAGCTAATGTGTCTCTAATGTTATCTTTCAGCTAATGTGTCTCTAATGTTATCTTTCAGCTAATGTGTCTTTAATGTTATCTTTCAGCTAATGTGTTGCTAATGTTATCTTTCAGCGAATGTATTGCTAATGTCTTTCAGCTAAGTGCTACTAAAGTTATCTTTCAGCTAATGTGTCTCTAATGTTATCTTTCAGCTAATGTGTCTAATGTTATCTTTCAGCTAATGTGTTGCTAATGTTATCTTTCAGCTAATGTATTGCTAATGTTATCTTTCAGCGAATGTTTTGCTAAATTATCTTTCAGCTAAAATGTTGTTAAAGTTATCCTTCAGCTAATGTGTTCCTGAAGTAATTTTTCAGCTAACGTGCTCCTGAAGTAATTTTTCAGCTAACGTGCTGCTAAAGTTATCTTTCAGCTAACGTGCTGCTAAGGTTATCTTTAAGCTATTGTGTTGCAAAATTAATTTTTTGCAACGTGCTTTTCCAATTTTAGTTTTTAGCTACCGTTTTGCTTATTTTAGCTTCTTTCTGCTAATTTTAAGCTACAGAGTATTTAAACAATTCGTAGCATTTTTCAGCTCTCAGCTGATCTGCAGTTGTATCTAAATGTCTACTTTTAACCATTTTTACATGATGAATAGAATCTGATGCCAAACAGCCGAACGTTGACACAAACATGCTACTTACCACGAGCCTGGACCGCCGAGCTGTGAGAGTACCCGAGAGCCACGAGCGCCGTCTCCACCAGCTGCGTGAAGAGGACGTCTTTACGGACCAACACAAACTCTGCGTGATGGTCCCGGCGGGCCTCGCAGTCCCCGGCTGCCTCGGCGTGCTCGACCACGCAGAACACCGGGATCATCAGACCTGGAACCACAACAGGTTACTGAGCAGACCAGATCCACCAGCAGGGACACGAACACAGGACACAGGTCCTGCTTTTTGTCTTGGGAAGCAGTGTTAATTTTGACAGCTATTTTTAATTTAGTTTTAGTCTTAGTCATGTGACTAAAACATCATTTAGTTTTAGTCATTACTTAGTCATCAGAATTTTTTTTGTTTTAGTCTAATTTTAGTTGACAAATCAATGAAAACATTTAGTCGACTAAATCTACAGTCAATTAAGTCGACTAAGTTATACATAGTAAAAACTTTTCATCAATTCTCTGTAGTTACTAAAACAAAACAATGTTTTAACCATAATATTAATATTAATATGCAATACATACAACAACAAATAAAACTTTTTTCAAACATTATTTGTCTAACCTTGCTTTTAACAGTAAAACTACAAGCAGTACTTGAATCCAGTGTTAATTTTGACAGCTATTTTTAATTTAGTTTTAGTCTTAGTCATGTGACTAAAACATCATTTAGTTTTAGTCATTACTTAGTCATCAGAATTTTTTTTGTTTTAGTCTAATTTTAGTCGACAAATCAATGAAAACATTTAGTCGACGAAAATAATTAGTCAACAAAATTAACACTGTTGGGAAGAAGACAACGAGACATTTTATTAGACCAAATGTGTCCAATTCTGGCCCTCAAGGGCCAGTATCCTGTAGGTTTGAGACCAGTGGTGTCCAATTCTGGTCGTCAAGGGCCACTACCCTGTAGGTTTGATACCAGTGGTGTCCAATTCTGGCCCTCAAGGGCCAGTATCCTGTAGGTTTGATACCAGTGGTGTCCAATTCTGGCCCTCAAGGGCCACTACCCTGTAGGTTTGATACCAGTGGTGTCCAATTCTGGTCCTCAAGGGCCACTACCCTGTAGGTTTGATACCAGGGATGTCCTGGACCTGGAGGGCCACAGTCCTGCATGTTGCACCCATGCCGTGCTCCAGCACACCTGAGTAAATGACTGAATCACCTCCGTCCATTGAATCAAATCAGGTGTTGGAGCAGAGGAAGATCTAAAACGTGATCGTAGATGATCAGAACGGCTCCTCCTTCAGATTCTAAAAACTTCCAGAAACTAAACATTTGTTCATTAGTTCAGTTTATTTCATCCTGTCAGTAATCCGAGGCGTGTTGGGGCTTTTAGTTGTTTGTTGAAGAACTCGACTGACTGGAATGAAGATAACTGAAGTCGTGCCAACAGTTTAGTTTTTAGCAGTTCCAAATAAACTAGTCGAGAAGTTTGTCCAACACGAGGAGGTCCAGGACTCTGTGACGTGTTTAGAACTCTTTGGGGCTCCTGGAGCTCTCGTCCTCAGTGTCAGTGTTTCTAACATGTTCGTTCCAGCTGCCTGGAGGTCGTTTGTGTCAGAACCGCACATTAAAACCCACATGGGATCAAACTGGTTCCAGAACCACTGTTCGAGTGTGGCGTGTAGCGCTCAGGAACAATGGCCCCGGCTCCAGCGGTGGAACCGGGCCCTGGGAGCGAGTCTGGACTCCGGTTGCTCCTAACTGTTCACACCCATCCAGACCAGCGCCCTGTCCCACAGGAACTGTTAATTAGCGAGCCATCAATCCTCCTCCTGACGAGGACGGGACCTGTGGGCCCGCGCCAAACCGCAGCAGCACCAGGCACGCTATCCAACCACTAACCCCAGCGCTGAGAGGAAGGGCGGAGCCTACAGCCTGTGATGAGAGGTTATCTCAGCACAAACCTTTATTAGTAATGAACTCTAGTTTTACTGCTTACCTCCATTAAAGGGGTGTGTGTTAGCAAAATATCTCCTATGCCCAAGATATCTGTAGAAGTTTATGATTCCTCCTACTATTCAAAAAGATGAAGCACTGGCAAGTTCTTTATTTACACATGTTCAAAACAAACACACAAACAAACAGCTGATTAGCTTTTAGACTTGACCTGATTCAAGATGGCTGCCTCAGCTAAGAGATCCTAACCACTCTCAGGAAGTTCCACATCTACTGAGCTAAGATTAGGTGTGGTGGTGGTTGAGAGTCATCTCCAAGGCGTGCTCCGAGGGCGAACAGCTACATGAAACCTTAGATCAAAGTTCTGGCACGAGAGGCGACGGCGTTTGTTTAGAACGTGTTAATGACGGAACGTTCCCCCCGACTCGTGCAAACCAACTCAGCAGCTCGACTTCTGAGCAGCACACCGGCACGGTGTGTGGGCGGGTCAGACCGGAGCGCAGACTGGACTGTAGCGTAAAAAAATTATATATATTTTAAAAACATCAAAGTGAAATTATGGCACGGCAAAAAAGACGTGCACAAAACTAGAGGAATCATCGTCTAAACGACGCTTAACACTGAACAGAAGACTAAAACACAACGAACATAAAGACGACGCTAAACACCAGACAGGAAGTCACACCTGACAGGAAGTCAGGACACCTACCAGGAAGACACACCTGACAGGAAGTCAAGACACCAGACAGGAAGTCAGGACACCTGACAGGAAGTCACACCTGACAGGAGGTCAGGACACCTGACAGGAAGTCAGGACACCTGACAGGAAGTCAGGACACCTGACAGGAAGTCAGGACACCTGACAGGAAGTCATTACACCTGACAGGAAGTAACACCTGACAGGAAGTCACACCTGACAGGAAGTCACACCTGACAGGAAGTCAGGACACCTGACAGGAAGTCACACCTGACAGGAAGTCAGGACACCTGACAGGAAGTCATTACACCTGACAGGAAGTAACACCTGACAGGAAGTCACACCTGACAGGAAGTCAAACCTGACAGGGGGTCAGGACACCTGACAGTAAGTCACGACATCTGACAAGAAGTCACGACACCTGACAAGAAGTCACGACACCTGACAAGAAGTCACAACACCTGACAAGAAGTCACGACACCGGACAGTAAGTCACGACACCTGACAAGAAGTCACGACACCTGACAAGAAGTCACGACACCTGACAAGAAGTCACGACACCTGACAAGAAGTCACGACACCTGACAAGAAGTCACGACACCTGACAAGAAGTCACGACACCTGACAAGAAGTCACGACACCTGACAAGAAGTCACAACACCTGACAAGAAGTCACGACACCGGACAGTAAGTCACGACATCTGACAAGAAGTAACAAGACCTGACAGGAAGTCACGACACCTGACAAGAAGTCACGACACCTGACAAGAAGTCACGACACCTGACAAGAAGTCACGACACCTGACAAGAAGTCACGACACCTGACAAGAAGTCACGACACCTGACAAGAAGTCACGACACCTGACAAGAAGTCACGACACCTGACAAGAAGTCACGACACCTGACAAGAAGTCACGACACCTGACAAGAAGTCACGACACCTGACAAGAAGTCACAACACCTGACAAGAAGTCACGACACCGGACAGTAAGTCACGACATCTGACAAGAAGTAACAAGACCTGACAGGAAGTCACGACACCTGACAAGAAGTCACGACACCTGACAGGAAGTCACGACACCTGACAAGAAGTCACGACACCTGACAAGAAGTCACGACACCTGACAAGAAGTCACGACACCTGACAAGAAGTCACGACACCTGACAAGAAGTCACGACACCTGACAAGAAGTACAAGACCTGACAGGAAGTCACGACACCTGACAAGAAGTCACGACACCTGACAAGAAGTCACGACACCTGACAAGAAGTCACGACACCTGACAAGAAGTCACGACACCTGACAAGAAGTCACGACACCTGACAAGAAGTCACGACACCTGACAAGAAGTCACGACACCTGACAAGAAGTCACGACACCTGACAAGAAGTCACGACACCTGACAAGAAGTCACGACACCGGACAGTAAGTCACGACACCTGACAAGAAGTCACGACACCTGACAGAGAAGTCACGACACCTGACAAGAAGTCACGACACCTGACAGTAAGTCACGACATCTGACAAGAAGTAACAAGACCTGACAGGAAGTCACGACACCTGACAAGAAGTCACGACACCTGACAAGAAGTCACGACACCTGACAAGAAGTCACGACACCTGACAAGAAGTCACGACACCTGACAAGAAGTCACGACACCTGACAAGAAGTCACGACACCTGACAAGAAGTCACGACACCTGACAAGAAGTCACGACACCTGACAAGAAGTCACGACACCTGACAAGAAGTCACGACACCTGACAAGAAGTCACAACACCTGACAAGAAGTCACGACACCGGACAGTAAGTCACGACATCTGACAAGAAGTACAACCTGACAGAAGTCACACACCTGACAAGAAGTCACGACACCTGACAAGAAGTCACGACACCTGACAGGAAGTCACGACACCTGACAGGAAGTCACGACACCTGACAGGAAGTCACGACACCTGACAAGAAGTCACGACACCTGACAAGAAGTCACGACACCTGACAAGAAGTCACGACACCTGACAAGAAGTCACGACACCTGACAAGAAGTCACGACACCTGACAAGAAGTCACGACACCGGACAGTAAGTCACGACATCTGACAAGAAGTAACAAGACCTGACAAGAAGTCACGACACCTGACAAGAAGTCACGACACCTGACAAGAAGTCACGGCACCTGACAGGATGTCACGACACCTGACAGGAAGTCACGTCACCTGACAAGAAGTCACGGCACCTGACAGGAAGTCACGACACCTGACAAGAAGTTACGACACCTGACAGGAAGTCACGACATCTGACAAGAAGTAACAAGACGTGACAGGAAGTCAGGGCACCTGACAAGAAGTCACGGCACCTGACAGGAAGTCACGACACCTGACAGGAAGTCACGACACCTGACAAGAAGTTACGACACCTGACAGGATGCCACGACACCTGACAAGAAGTCACGACACCTGACAAGAAGTCATGACACCTGACAGGAAGTCACGACACCCGACAAGAAGTCACGACACCTGACAGGAAGTCACGACACCCGACAAGAAGTCACGACACCTGACAGGATGTCACAACATCAGACAAGAAGTCACGACACCTGACAAGAAGTCACGACACCTGACAGGATGCCACGACATCTGACAAGAAGTCACGACACCTGACAAGAAGTCCCGACACCTGACAAGAAGTCACGACACCTGACAAGAAGTCACGACATCTGACAAGAAGTAACAAGACCTGACAGGAAGTCACGGCACCTGACAAGTAGTCACGGCACCTGACAGGAAGTCACGACACCTGACAAGAAGTCACGACACCTGACAGGAAGTCACGGCACCTGACAAGAAGTCACGGCACCTGACAAGAAGTCACAACACCTGACAAGAAGTCACGACACCTGACAGGAAGTCACGGCACCTGACAAGAAGTCACGACACCTGACAGGAAGTCACGACACCGGGACAAGAAGTCACGACACCTGACAGGAAGTCACGGCACCTGACAAGAAGTCACGGCACCTGACAGGAAGTCACAACACCTGACAAGAAGTCCCGACACCTGACAAGAAGTCACAACACCTGACAAGAAGTCACGACATCTGACAAGAAGTAACAAGACCTGACAGGAAGTCACGGCACCTGACAAGTAGTCACGGCACCTGACAGGAAGTCACGACACCTGACAAGAAGTCACGACAGCTGACAGGAAGTCACGGCACCTGACAAGAAGTCACGGCACCTGACAGGAAGTCACGACACCTTACAGTAAGTCACGACATCTGACAGGAAGTCACAACATCAGACAGGAAGTCACAACACCTGACAAGAAGTCACGACATCTGACAAGAAGTAACAAGACCTGACAGGAAGTCACGGCACCTGGCAAGAAGTTACGACACCTGACAGGATGCCACGACACCTGACAAGAAGTCACGACACCTGACAAGAAGTCATGACACCTGACAGGAAGTCACGACACCCCACAAGAAGTCACAACACCTGACAGGATGTCACGACACCTGACAAGAAGTCACGACACCTTACAGTAAGTCACGACATCTGACAGGAAGTCACAACATCAGACAGGAAGTCACAACACCTGACAAGAAGTCACGACACCTGACAAGAAGTCACGACACCTGACAAGAAGTCACGACACCTGACAAGAAGTCACGACACCTGACAAGAAGTCACGACATCTGACAAGAAGTCACAACATCTGACAAGAAGTCACGACATCTGACAAGAAGTCACGACACCTGACAAGAAGTCACGACATCTGACAAGAAGTCACAACACCTGACAAGAAGTCACGACACCTGACAAGAAGTCACGACACCTGACAAGAAGTCACGACACCTGACAAGAAGTCACGACACCTGACAAGAAGTCACAACACCTGACAAGAAGTCACGACACCTGACAAGAAGTCACGACACCTGACAGGATGCCACGACATCTGACAAGAAGTCACGACACCTGACAAGAAGTCACGACACCTGACAAGAAGTCACGACAGCTGACAGGAAGTCACGACACCTGACAAGAAGCCACGACATCTGACAAGAAGTCACGACACCTGACAAGAAGTCACGACATCTTACAATAGGTCACAACACCTGACAAGAAGTCACGACACCTGACAAGAAGTCACGACACCTGACAGGAAGTCACAACATCTTACAATAAGTCACAACACCTGACAAGAAGTCACGACACCTGACAGGAAGTCACAACATCTTAGAATAAGTCACAACACCTGACAGGAAGTCACGACACCCGACAAGAAGTCACGACACCTGACAGGAAGTCACGACACCCGACAAGAAGTCACGACACCTGACAGGATGTCACAACATCAGACAAGAAGTCACGACACCTGACAAGAAGTCACGACACCTGACAGGATGCCACGACATCTGACAAGAAGTCACAACACCTGACAAGAAGTCCCGACACCTGACAAGAAGTCACGACATCTTACAATAAGTCACAACACCTGACAAGAAGTCACGACACCTGACAGGAAGTCACAACATCTTACAATAAGTCACAACACCTGACAAGAAGTCACGACACCTGACAGGAAGTCACAACATCTTAGAATAAGTCACAACACCTGACAGGAAGTCACCACACCCGACAAGAAGTCACGACACCTGACAGGAAGTCACGACACCCGACAAGAAGTCACAACACCTGACAGGATGTCACAACATCAGACAAGAAGTCACGACACCTGACAAGAAGTCACGACACCTGACAGGATGCCACGACATCTGACAAGAAGTCACGACACCTGACAAGAAGTCCCGACACCTGACAAGAAGTCACGACACCTGACAAGAAGTCACGACATCTGACAAGAAGTAACAAGACCTGACAGGAAGTCACGGCACCTGACAAGTAGTCACGGCACCTGACAGGAAGTCACGACACCTGACAAGAAGTCACGACACCTGACAGGAAGTCACGGCACCTGACAAGAAGTCACGGCACCTGACAAGAAGTCACAACACCTGACAAGAAGTCACGACACCTGACAGGAAGTCACGGCACCTGACAAGAAGTCACGACACCTGACAGGAAGTCACGACACCGGGACAAGAAGTCACGACACCTGACAGGAAGTCACGGCACCTGACAAGAAGTCACGGCACCTGACAGGAAGTCACAACACCTGACAAGAAGTCCCGACACCTGACAAGAAGTCACAACACCTGACAAGAAGTCACGACATCTGACAAGAAGTAACAAGACCTGACAGGAAGTCACGGCACCTGACAAGTAGTCACGGCACCTGACAGGAAGTCACGACACCTGACAAGAAGTCACGACAGCTGACAGGAAGTCACGGCACCTGACAAGAAGTCACGGCACCTGACAGGAAGTCACGACACCTTACAGTAAGTCACGACATCTGACAGGAAGTCACAACATCAGACAGGAAGTCACAACACCTGACAAGAAGTCACGACATCTGACAAGAAGTAACAAGACCTGACAGGAAGTCACGGCACCTGGCAAGAAGTTACGACACCTGACAGGATGCCACGACACCTGACAAGAAGTCACGACACCTGACAAGAAGTCATGACACCTGACAGGAAGTCACGACACCCCACAAGAAGTCACAACACCTGACAGGATGTCACGACACCTGACAAGAAGTCACGACACCTTACAGTAAGTCACGACATCTGACAGGAAGTCACAACATCAGACAGGAAGTCACAACACCTGACAAGAAGTCACGACACCTGACAAGAAGTCACGACACCTGACAAGAAGTCACGACACCTGACAAGAAGTCACGACACCTGACAAGAAGTCACGACATCTGACAAGAAGTCACGACACCTGACAAGAAGTCACGACACCTGACAAGAAGTCACGACACCTGACAAGAAGTCACGACACCTGACAAGAAGTCACGACACCTGACAAGAAGTCACGACACCTGACAAGAAGTCACGACACCTGACAAGAAGTCACGACACCTGACAAGAAGTCACGACACCTGACAAGAAGTCACAACACCTGACAAGAAGTCACGACACCTGACAAGAAGTCACGACACCTGACAAGAAGCCACGACATCTGACAAGAAGTCACGACACCTGACAAGAAGTCACGACACCTGACAAGAAGTCACGACAGCTGACAGGAAGTCACGACACCTGACAAGAAGCCACGACATCTGACAAGAAGTCACGACACCTGACAAGAAGTCACGACATCTTACAATAGGTCACAACACCTGACAAGAAGTCACGACACCTGACAAGAAGTCACGACACCTGACAGGAAGTCACAACATCTTACAATAAGTCACAACACCTGACAAGAAGTCACGACACCTGACAGGAAGTCACAACATCTTAGAATAAGTCACAACACCTGACAGGAAGTCACAACATCTTACAATAAGTCCCAACACCTGACAAGAAGTCACGACACCTGACAGGAAGTCACAACATCTTACAATAAGTCACAACACCTGACAAGAAGTCACGACACCTGACAGGAAGTCACAACATCTTACAATAAGTCACAACACCTGACAGGAAGTCACAACATCTTACAATAAGTCACAACACCTGACAGGAAGTCACGGACCTGACAGGAAGTCACAACATCAGACAGGAAGTCACGACACCGGACAGGGAGTCACGACACCTGACAAGAAGTCACAACACCTGACAAGAAGTCACGACACCTGACAGGAAGTCACGACACCTGACAGGAAGTCACAACATCTTACAATAAGTCACAACACCTGACAAGAAGTCACGACACCTGACAGGAAGTCACAACATCTTACAATAAGTCACAACACCTGACAGGAAGTCACAACATCTTACAATAAGTCACAACACCTGACAGGAAGTCACGGACCTGACAGGAAGTCACAACATCAGACAGGAAGTCACGACACCGGACAGGGAGTCACGACACCTGACAAGAAGTCACGACACCTGACAAGAAGTCACGACACCTGACAGGAAGTCACGACACCTGACAGGAAGTCACAACATCAGACAGGAAGTCACGACACCTGACAAGAAGTTACAACACCTGACAGGAAGTCACAACATCAGACAGGAAGTCACAACACCTGACAAGAAGTTACAACACCTGACAGGAAGTCACAACATCTTACAATAAGTCACAACACCTGACAAGAAGTTACAACACCTGACAGGAAGTCACAACATCTTACAATAAGTCCCAACACCTGACAGGAAGTCACGACACCTGACAGGAAGTCACAAGATCTTACAATAAGTCACAACACCTGACAAGAAGTCACGACACCTGACAGGAAGTCACAACATCTTACAATAAGTCACAACACCTGACAGGAAGTCACAACATCTTACAATAAGTCACAACACCTGACAGGAAGTCACGGACCTGACAGGAAGTCACAACATCAGACAGGAAGTCACGACACCGGACAGGGAGTCACGACACCTGACAAGAAGTCACGACACCTGACAAGAAGTCACGACACCTGACAGGAAGTCACGACACCTGACAGGAAGTCACAACATCTTACAATAAGTCACAACACCTGACAAGAAGTCACGACACCTGACAGGAAGTCACAACATCTTACAATAAGTCACAACACCTGACAGGAAGTCACAACATCTTACAATAAGTCACAACACCTGACAGGAAGTCACGGACCTGACAGGAAGTCACAACATCAGACAGGAAGTCACGACACCGGACAGGGAGTCACGACACCTGACAAGAAGTCACGACACCTGACAAGAAGTCACGACACCTGACAGGAAGTCACGACACCTGACAGGAAGTCACAACATCAGACAGGAAGTCACGACACCTGACAAGAAGTTACAACACCTGACAGGAAGTCACAACATCAGACAGGAAGTCACAACACCTGACAAGAAGTTACAACACCTGACAGGAAGTCACAACATCTTACAATAAGTCCCAACACCTGACAGGAAGTCACGGACCTGACAGGAAGTCACAACATCAGACAGGAAGTCACGACACCGGACAGGGAGTCACGACACCTGACAAGAAGTCACGACACCTGACAAGAAGTCACGACACCTGACAGGAAGTCACGACACCTGACAGGAAGTCACAACATCAGACAGGAAGTCACGACACCTGACAAGAAGTCACGACACCTGACAAGAAGTCACGACACCTGACAAGAAGTCACGACACCTGACAAGAAGTCACGACACCTGACAAGAAGTCACGACACCTGACAAGAAGTCACGACACCTGACAAGAAGTCACGACACCTGACAAGAAGTCACGACACCTGACAAGAAGTCACGACACCTGACAAGAAGTCACGACACCTGACAAGAAGTCACGACACCTGACAAGAAGTCACGACACCTGACAAGAAGTCACGACACCTGACAAGAAGTCACGACACCTGACAAGAAGTCACGACACCTGACAAGAAGTCACGACACCTGACAAGAAGTCACGACACCTGACAAGAAGTCACGACACCTGACAAGAAGTCACAACACCTGACAAGAAGTCACGACACCTGACAAGAAGTCACGACACCTGACAAGAAGTCACGACACCTGACAAGAAGTCACGACACCTGACAAGAAGTCACGACACCTGACAAGAAGTCACGACACCTGACAAGAAGTCACGACACCTGACAGGATGTCACGACACCTGACAAGAAGTCACAGACCTGACAGGAAGTCACGACACCGTACAGGAAGTCACGGCACCTGAGAGGAAGTCACAACATCTGACAGGAAGTTACAACACCTGGCAGGAAGTAGGAACAGGTGAGTGTGGGTGGGGCCTCATACCATTTAGTTTGTATTGTACTTCTTTTGACCTGGTTGTTACGATGACTGTATTTAAATGCTTTTTCTGCACTGGTTTCTTGTTTCCGCCGCAGCTCCGTCACAATTAAGTTTATTTTATATTCTAAGGCAACCTATCACCTGTTCACACCCCCTCCCCCGGTTGTGTCACAATAAGCCTAAATTTAGTCTTTTAAATTGTGTCTAAGAACTTCTTTCCACCAGCTGTGTTACTTTAAATCTATCAGATCTTTGAAACCATCAAGTTCCTCCTTTATTTTATTTTTTGTTTATTTTCCAACCTTGTCTATAAACCTGCTTTATTAATAAATCCAAGTTTAACACAATTCTTTTATATTTTTGTTATGAAAATAACTAAAGTGTGTTTTTGATCAAAAACACGTTTTTAATTTATGCTACGAGTTGAGGACAAACTTCTGTGTTTAAGTTCTGCATCTTTAGCTGTTTGGAGCAGCAGCCGATTCTCGCAGCTTCGGCTGTTTTTAGTGGAGTCCTCACCTGCTGGTGGTCTGAGCGGCGTGCTGACGTTCTGTCGGACCGTTGGGTTCGCCGGGCTGCCGTTCACCTCCAGGCGGCTCAGCTTGCACTGTGGGGGGCTGCAGGAGGCCGGGCTTGCCCCCCGGGCCCCTCTCTCCTCAGGACTGGCCCTGTCTGGACGCCCGGGGCTCTCCGCTCCTCCCCCGCTCGGCTCCATCCCTCTGCACGCCTCCGGGGGAGCGCCCAGTGTGGAGCGGGACTCTGAGATTTAAAACAAACAAACAGTTTTTGTAAAACGTTGATGAAGCAGCGACGCCTCAAACAAACCGTCTTTGTTTACACGACGAGGAGCCGACGGCCGCGCAGACTAAACACCGACCTGTTGATTATCGAGTGTTTGGAGCTCAACAGGTTGCAATGACAGACGTGAGGCTCTCGGTCACAAACAAAAACGAGTTTCAGTCTGAAGCCCCGTCGTCCAAACGTGAGGTTTGTGTCTTTACTTTGAACTTCACAGAAACGATTTAAACGCAGCTTCATCACCTGCCAACGACTTTAAACTGAAAACAAATACAAACAGAGTACGTCCCACTGGAGGATGTCCAACTGGAGGGCGTCCAACCAGAGGATGGTCCAACCGGAGGATGTCCAACTGGAGGACGTCCAACCAGAGGATGTCCAACAGGAGGATGTCCAACAGGAGAACGTCCAACCAGAGGACGGTCCAACTGGAAGACGATCCAACCGAAGGACGGTCCAACCGGAGGACAGTCCAACCGGAGGACGGTCCAACCAGAGGATGGTCCAACCAAAAGACGGTCCAACCGGAGGACGGTTCAACCGGAGGACGGTCCAACTGGAGAACGGTCCAACTGAAGAACAGTCCAACTGTGGGACGGTCCACCGTAGGACGGTCCGACCGGAGGATGGTCCAACCCGAAGATGGTCCAACCAGAGAACGGTCCAACCGAAGGATGGTCCAACCGGAGGATGGTCCAACTGTGGGAAGGTCCAACTGTGGGACGGTCCAACTGTAGGATGGTCCGACAGGAGGACGGTCGACCGTCATCCCGTTAGATGTTTGGATGTTAGTAATCAACTCTTTTAGATGTTTTATATAATGACGATGAGACGTCAAGTAAACCCACAACGACAACGAGATGTCAAATAAACCCCCAACAATGACAAGACATCAACTAAATCCACAACGACAAGGAGACATCCAATAAACCCACAACGACAACGAGACGTCAAATAAACCCACAACAACGACGAAACGTCAAATAAACCCCCAACAACGATGAGACGTCAAATAAACCCATGACGGCGACGAGACATCAAATAAACCCATGATGATAAGGAGACGTCAAATAAATCCATAACGACAATGAGATGTCAAATAAACCCCCAACAACGACGAGACATCAAATAAACCCCCAACAACGACAAGACGTCAACTAAATCCACAATGACGAGGAGACGTCCAATAAACCCACAACAATAATGAGACGTCAAATAAACCCCCAACAACGACGAGACATCAACTAAATCCACAACGACGAGGAGACGTCCAATAAACCCACAACGACAATGAGACGTCAAATAAACAGACAACGACGAGACGTCAAATAAACCCACAACGACTACGAGACATCAAATAAACCCTAACAACGACGAGACGTCAAATAAACCCCCAAAAACGGTGAGACATCAAATAAACCCATGGCGGCGACAAGACGTCAAATAAACCCATGACGATGATGAGACGTCAAATAAATCCACAACGACAACGAGAAGTCAAATAAACCCCCAACAACGACGAGACATCAAATAAACTCCCAACAACGACGAGACGTCAAATAAACCCACGACGGCGACGAGACGTCAAATAAACCCACAACGACAAGACATCAAATAAACCATGATGATGACGAGACGTCAAATAAACCCCCAACAATGACGAGACATCAAATAAACCCCTAACAATGACGAGACATCAAATAAACCCATGACAATGACGAGACATCAAATAAACCTCCAACGACAACAAGACATCAAATAAACCCCCAACGACAACGAGATGTCAAATAAACGCCCAACAACGACGAGACGTCAAATAAACCCACGACGACAACGAGACGTCAAATAAACCCATGACGATGACGAGACGTCAAATAAATCCACAATGACAACGAGATGTTAAATAAACCCCCAACAACGACAAGACATCAAATAAACCCACAACAATGACGAGACATCATATAAACCCCCAACAACGACAAGACATCAAATAAACCCACAATGACATCGAGGTGTCCAATAAACCCCCAACAACGACAAGACATCAAATAAACCCACAACGGCGACGAGACGTCAAATAAACCGATGAAGAGACATCAAATAAATCCACAACGACCACAAGATGTCAAATAAACCCCCAACAACGACGAGACATCAAATAAACCTCCAACAACGACAAGACATCAAATAAACCCACAACGACAACAAGATGTCCAATAAACCCCCAACGACGACAAGACATCAAATAAACCCACAACGGCGACAAGACGTCAAATAAACCCATGATGATGATGAGACGTCAAATAAATCCACAACGACAACGAGATCTCAAATAACCCTCCAACAACAACGAGACATCAACTAAACCCACAACAACAACGAGACGTCAAATAAACCCACGACGAGACGTCAAATAAACCCCCAACAACAACGAGACGTCAAATAAACCCACGACTGCGACGAGACGTCAAATAAACCAATGACGATGACGAGACGTCAAATAAATCGACGACGACAACGAGATGTCAAATAAACCCCCAACAACGACGAGACGTCAAATAAACCCCCAATGAGGACGAGACATCAAATAAACCCATGGCGACGACGAGACGTCAAATAAACCCCCAACAACAACGAGACATCAAATAAACCCCTAACAACGACGAGACAACAAATAAACCCATTACGATGACGAGACATCAAATAAACCCCTAACTACAACGAGATGTCAAATAAACCCCCAACGACAACAAGACATCAAATAAACCCCCAACGACAACGAGATGTCAAATAAACCCCCAACGACAACAAGACATCAAATACACCCCCAACGACAACGAGATGTCAAATAAACCCCCAACAACAACAAGACATCAAATAAACCCCCAACGACAACGATATGTCAAATAAACCCCCAACAACAACAAGACATCAAATAAACCCCCAACGACTACGAGATGTCAAAGAAACCCACGACAACAAGACATCAACTAAACCCACAATGACAACGAGATGTCAAATAAACCCCCAATGACAACGATATGTCAAATAAACCCCCAACAACAACAAGACATCAAATAAACCCCCAACGACTACGAGATTTCAAAGAAACCCCCAACGACAACAAGACATCAAATAAACCCCCAACGACTACGAGATGTCAAATAAACCCCCAACAACAACAAGACATCAAATAAACCCCCAACGACAATGAGATGTCAAATAAACCCCCAACGACAACAAGACATCAAATAAACCC
>JBBPBX010040473.1:18690-29352 GCA_038048925.1 Garcialebias charrua
GTCAAATAAACCCCCCAACGACAACGAGATGTCAAATAAACCCCCAACGACGAGATGTCAAATAAAACCATGACGACGACGAGACGTCAAATAAATCCCCAACAACAACGAGACGTAAAATAAACCCCCAACAAAGACGAGATGTCAAATTCATTCATTCATTCAACCTTTATTTAAACAGATAAGTCACATTGAGCCTCAAAGACTCATTTACAAGTGAGATCTGTTGGACAGACAATAAAAGTGGTGAAAATGACACATAGGGTTTGGAGACTAAAAAAATTCCTAACACATTTTTGACCTCTGCTTGAAGGTCAAAAATGTGGTAATGAAAAAAATCCCGCACATAATGATGCCAACATTACGCAGAGGGCAGGGGGGGGGGACTCAAAGGCGGGTGAGCAGCCAGCTCATAGAGGCACTGCAGAGTTCAGATAGAATCACTCAGTTCATATACAGTAGTTCCCTCTGGAGAGATCTGTGCACACTCATGGGGGGAGAGGGCGTTGCCGAGGACGAAGCCAGATGTGAATCCAGAGTCCTGAAATGATGACAGAATGTTTATTCAGCTGGGCTCCTCTGAAAAGTCTGTGGAATTCCTCAGTAGCAGGACTGGGAGGATGAGAGCATCAAGTTTACAAAACTTCTCAGGCGTGTTGAGATAAGACGGCCTGTCAAGGCCAGTCAGGGAGCCGAATGTCAGATAAACCTGATTGTTTTGGGAACAGGCAGAACTTTACTGGCATCAACCTTCAGTCTGTGTCGGTCCAGTCACTTCAGAAATGTCCAAATTAAAATGACCATATCAATGGAACGTGCCTGAGAAAATCCCGAGATGATATCTAATCCATCCATCCAAAAGTCTGGTTTCTCGAGACATGAACCAAACCATCATGTAAGGCAGGCAGCCTGACCAGGTCCAGATTTGCTTCCGACGTCTTCCTTGTGTGTTGATAGACCAGGAACCAGCCAAATCCAAAAATCAGGAACCAGTTATCATAAATCCAATTAAATATGTGTCCTAAGATCCACAGATGACAGCAGAGATAGACACGTCAAGTCTTCAAGTCGATGAGATATCCAGATGTGTGCATGTCAACAGGACAAATCATCTACAGCCTGTCTTCTTGTTGAAGAAATGTTACCAGTTGTGTTGAGGGACCAACTGACCAAATTGAAGTCCATAATTAACCACGACGACGACGAGAAGAATGAGACGTCTCATGTCTGGAGTGAAACTGCTCCTCAGATTGAAAAGTTTTTGTTCTGGCCTCCTTTAGAAGAACAGACATAGTTTTTGTTTTTCTTGTTCGAGGCGGCGCAAAGTGATGGATCCTGGAGAGAGGAGGGAGACGTTTTATCCACCACCAGGGGTGGAGCAAAGGGGGGGCTAATGGTGGCCAAGATTAAAGTTTGGCCATCCCAATTATTTAAGGAAACTATACTTTTAATCAAAAGAACAAAAGAGAAGGTCAATGGATGCAGTTAGAGGTAGTTGGAGTGAAGACAGAGATGGAGGTGGACTCACTGTGGAGACATCTGAAGAGGGAAAAGCTGGAAGAAGAAGAAAGAAAGAAGAAAAAAGGAAAAAGAAGAAAGAAGAAGACATTTAATGAGTGAGCACCGTCCTCTCAAATGATCAAAGTTTCCAGTTTACATATTTACGGTGGTAGCCATCTTGGATTTTGAACCAACCTAGTTTTCGACGGCGACCTTTCGTACGCCGACATGAAGCCGCACACCACAATGGACGTCTCTAGTTTTTCAAGTCATCACGCTCACGAGGTGCACACATCGGTCGAGTTAGACTCCCAGGAAGCAGGTGACACGGCCGCGCGTCGCTAACGGTCGTTTAGTTGACCGGCAGGCGTGCGCTGCTGCGGTGCGTGCGCGTCACAGCCGAGGGTTTCGATCCTAAAACCACCGGAGGAGGAAGACCTGGTCTCGTGAACGTCCTCACAGAACTCGTTCTGGTTTCATGACCCTGTTAATGAGACGTCAGCGTGGACATAAAGAACTGAACGGTTGTGGCGTCTGACGGAGCAGAGCCAGAAGATTTTAACCCCGTGACCTTTGACCTCTTAAACAAACCTGTTTCGACAACCGATTCATGTCGGAACAAATGGACCAAAACAAAAACGACGTGACAGAAAATATTCAGGATGTTTTTTACTTTTACACAAAACCTGCAGATTTCTGGAGATGTTTTTTTTTTAAACATCATAAAAGAGGCTTAACGTTGATTTAAATAAAAAAACTGGAACTAATATTTAATACTGTATACTCTGATCGTTTGTTTTAACACAACAGGCAGGTGTCATCAGCAAACATGAATATTTACCAGCAAACAAACTTCAGGTCCTTCAGCGCAGCTGTTAACGCCCCGACACGGGCGAGAAAGCAGATTTGTGTTGAGCTAAAATTAATATTTTATCATTGAAAGATGCTTTAAAATAGAAATAATTAAGATTTTCACATTAAAACTCCTGCCAGGTCGAACCTTTTCATTAAAAATAAAACTAAACTAAACAAGTTTTTTTCTGGTTTGCCCCTGAGATCTTCTAAAATTTAAAAAGTAAATTACTTCACAATCATCACTGGCGTAGAAGAACTTACTTAAAAGCTTTAGCTACTTTATCAGCTAAAGGCTGGCCACCATTGAACACCAAAAGCTTCATTGTTTAACCTGATGGCAGCGCTTTCATTAACAATCCAAATCCAAACAACAACACACCTGGGGCTAATCATGATTAGGCTGATAATTACGGTATTAGGCTGATAACGGCTCCTTTTGGGCTAATAAAGCACTTCATCCAAACTCTTGTTAATTTTAAGAGCTGCATCTGCGCTGAACCTGACGAAGCTAAAACTGTTAGCCTGAGCTAAACTGGAGGAGGCTGCTTCAATGAAAAGATAAAAAAACAACTGCACAGGTCACTTTCAGTCAGGCTTCTTAACTTGAACCTCTGATAACTTATTATTATTATTATTATTAATAATAAAACGTTATTATTATAGCTTATTATTATTAAAATTTGTTAATATTATTGTTGTTATTATTATTAAAAATAAAACATTATTATTATTATTATTATTATTATTATTATTATTATTAAAGCTTATTATTATTATTATTATTATTATTATTAAGGTTTATTATTTATTTATTTATTTATTCATTTTATAATAATGAAATACAATAATTAACATATATGTAATTGAAGAGAGAAAAAAATACATTAAAAGAAAATATTTACATAATGAATTACAACAATTAACATATGTAATTGAAAAAGAAAAAACTTAAAGAAAAAACATATAAAGAAAAAAATGTATAAGATATAAGATGAAAGGTAGCAGGTATTATTAAAGGTACAGTATTATTAAAACTTATTATTATTATTATTATTATTATTAGAGAGGGTATTCAAGCTGGGGGACCCGGCCCAAAAACAGTTCGTGGAGACGTTTTTGTTTGGTCCTCACGGTAAAAAATAAAAAATCAGTTATGAGACTAAATTGTTTTTAATTAAACATTGATAAATACATTAAAAATTTAGAATATTATGTGAAAGTTCCATATTTTCTGTCATTCATTTCAGAAAGTGATTTACTATTATTTCTTAATAAAGATCCATTTTCTTTTAACACTTTTATTTGCAACTTATTAAAGTTACAAGACATGAAGGCTGAAATATTTGACTCTGTTAGATATGATAAGAAATTTTCTTCTGCTTCCTTTCATTTTATGTTTGGTTTATTTTTTTATTTTTTTTAAAATTGTATTCATGTTTTTAATGGAAATGAAATGAAATAAATAAATAAATAAATAAATAAATAAATAAATAAAATCTTTAAAATTCATGAGTTTCACTTTCTGAAATTTTCGACAATAAGTTAAATTTTTCTGAAACAGGAAGTTTCAAATTTTATTCATCTGTTAAAAAACGTTTTAATTAAAGCGCAGCAGAATATTTTTCACTCTGGCTCGTAGTTAGGATTTTAATAAACTTGTTTTCTGTTTTAATTTAGGTTCATTAATGAAGAACTGAACATGATGAAATAAACTTTATTTGTTTAAAATCCAAACAGTTGAATGAAATCGATCTTTTATTTTCTGCGTCGTCTCCAGAGTTTGTCGAACTTTAGACAAATCAAACATTCACATATTTTTCTTTTGATTTCATCTAATAAATAAATGAATGATTTTATCTGTTTAAATTAAACAACAGAGTCAGATAAAGGCTGTTTATTAAAAAATAACAGTAAAAATTAATGTTTAATGTATTTTTAATAATACACTGGTCGGGCTTCATCATAACCAGATCCAGATGTGTCTTCAGATGATGAAGATCCAGATGTGTCTCATGGAGCAGCAGAAGAAGAAGTTGGGACTCACTGTTCACGAAGTCGCCGGGCGACACGCTCCATCCGTTGGTGAAAACGAGTGGATCCAGCCTGAGAGAAGTTCCTGAGCAGCAGCAGACAGATGTTCAGAGGAGGAGAGACGAAGACAGATGTTCAGAGGAGGAGAGACGAAGAGGGACTGCTGCAGCTGAGGAGAACAGGAGGAGAGTGACACATGGGGAGGAGGAGGAGGAGGAGGAGGAGGAGGAGGAGTGACTGAAGGTCCTCATCCTTTAACGTCAGGCGGTGAACGAGGGATGAGGAGAGACTGATGTTCCTCCAAGAAAAGATCCAGACGAGCAGCGAGAAGTGGCGCCACAGTCAGCGTCTTACCTGCTGTGGATGCTTTCAGAACCAGCAGCGACGTTGGACCGACGAGGGACTCGTTGATTCTTTCAGCCGCTCCCCGACGGAGGTGAAGAGCTGACGCCACAGACGAACTGCCGGTTCAACGCCCGTGTCTTTTCTCATACCCAACCCGGACTCGAACCTTCAGCCCATTGGTTACAGGAGCCATTCCCGCAACAGCTGCAGATGTTTATAGACTTTTAATAAAAACTGTGACGTGCAGAAGTGATGGCGGTGGACAAGTTTATTGATCTCATGAAACGATCGGAAACGTTGAGACTGGAGGTGTTTTAGCTCGGCTGCAACACCACTCGGACCAGACTTTAGCATGGGTTAGCCTTCAGCTTGGATTAGTCTTTAGCTCAAACCAGCCTTCAGCTTGGACTAGTCTTCAGCTCAAACTAGCCTTTAGCTTGGACTAGTCTTTAGCTTGGAGTAGTCTTTAGCTTGGAGTAGCCTTTAGCTTGGACTAGTCTTTAGCTTTAATTAGCCTTCAGCTTGGATTAGTCTTTAGCTCAAAATAGCATTTAGTTTATAGCCTTTAGTTCAAATTAGCCCTAAGTTTGGACTAGCCTTTAGCCTTCAGCTTGGATTAGTCTTTAGCTTTTATTAGCCTTCAGCTTGGATTAGTCTTTAGCTCAAACTAGCCTTTAGCTTGGACTAGTCTTCAGCTCAAACTAGCCTTTAGCTTGGAGTAGTCTTTAGCTTGGAGTAGTCTTTAGCTTGGACTAGTCTTTAGCTTTAATTAGCCTTCAGCTTGGATTAGTCTTTAGCTCAAAATAGCATTTAGTTTATAGCCTTTAGTTCAAATTAGCCCTGAGTTTGGACTAGCCTTTAGCTTTTATTAGCCTTCAGCTTGGATTAGTCTTTAGCTTTTATTAGCCTTCAGCTTGGATTAGTCTTTAGCTCAAATTAGCATTTAGTTTATAGCCTTTAGCTCAAACTAGCCCTAAGTTTGGACTAGTCTTTAGCTTTAATTAGCTTTCATTTTGGACGAACTTTAGCTCAAACTAGCCTTTAGTTTGGACTAGACTTTTGCTTTAATTAGCCTTCAGCTTGGATTAGTCTTTAGCTCAAACTAGCCTTCAGCTTGGATTAGTATTTAGCTCAAATTAGCCTTTAGCTTGGACTAGTCTTTAGCTCAAACTAGCCTTTAGCTTGGACTAGTCTTTAGCTTTAATTAGCCTTCAGCTTGGATTAGTCTTTAGCTTTAATTAGCCTTCAGCTTGGATTAGTCTTTAGCTCAAAATAGCATTTAGTTTATAACCTTTAGTTCAAATTAGCCCTAAGTCTGGACTAGCCTTTAGCTTTTATTAGCCTTCAGCTTGGATTAGTCTTTAGCTCAAATTAGCATTTAGTTTAGAGCCTTTAGCTCAAACTAGCCCTCAGTTTAGACTAGTCTTTAGCTTTTATTAGCTTTCATTTTGGACGAACCTTTAGCTCAAACTAGCCTTTAGCTTGGATTAGTATTTAGCACAAACTAGCCTTTAGCTTGGACTAGTCTTTAGCTTGGAGTAGTCTTTAGCTTGTACTAGTCTTTAGCTTTAATTAGCCTTCAGCTTGGATTAGTCTTTAGCTCAAAATAGCATTTAGTTTATAACCTTTAGTTCAAATTAGCCCTAAGTCTGGACTAGCCTTTAGCTTTTATTAGCCTTCAGCTTGGATTAGTCTTTAGCTCAAATTAGCATTTAGTTTAGAGCCTTTAGCTCAAACTAGCCCTCAGTTTAGACTAGTCTTTAGCTTTTATTAGCTTTCATTTTGGACGAACCTTTAGCTCAAACTAGCATTTAGTTTGGACTAGACTTTTGCTTTAATTAGCCTTCAGCTTGGATTAGTCTTTAGCTCAAACTAGCCTTCAGCTTGGATTAGTATTTAGCACAAACTAGCCTTTAGCTCTGACTAGTCTTTAGCTACCGCTACCGGTGTATGAATGGGTGGATGAATGGGTGTACTGTGAAGCGCTTTGGGGCCCCTCATAGGGGGCTGGAAAGCGCTATGTAAGTAAGCTCCATTTACCATTTAGCACAAACTAGCCTTTAGCTTGGACTAGTCTTTAGCTTAAACTAGCCTTTAGCTTGGATTAGTCTTTGGCTTTTATTAGCCTTCAGCTTGGATTAGTCTTTAGTTCAAACTAGCCTCTAGTTTGGACTAGCCTTTAGCTTTAATTAGCCTTCAGCTTGGACTAATCTTAATCTCAAACTAGCCTTAAAGGGGACCACGGATTCAAAATTCACTTTTTAATATTTTTTTTTACTCAACTTCTGGTATGTACTTCATAAAAAAACAGTCCTAGTGCCAAAAAAATGCACCCAGTGGTTTATTTACTCTAAGTATATTTATTTATCTTTGATAGAAACACTTCGTTTTCAAATCCTCGCGCTTGTGACGTCACAAGCGCCAGGACAATCCCCCCGCACCTTTAGTTCAACCCCTCACCTAGCATGGGCGTAGCCAGAATTTTATGAGGGGCGGTTCGTTTAAAGGAGAAGTTGACCAGGCTAAATTCACATGCCTGAATAGGTCAGTGGAAACAGCGTTGGGTTTCAGTCCCAAACCTTGTGGGTTCAATTCCCACATGGTACAATGTTTTTTTTATTTTTTTTTTATTCATTCCAGATTAAAAAAACACAAGAAAACTATTTACAAAACAACAAGAAATAAAACAATACATGAAATGAAAGGAAGCAGAAGAAGAAAATAATCTTATCTGCCCCTTCTCAAACAATTTTTTTTTCAAACACTCGATTCAAACAACTAATTTTACGTTTGTCTTTTATTGGATAAAAAAAGGAGTTATGCCTGTTAACACATTCTACTTTTTTATCCAATAAAAGAGTGTTTGAAAAAAAATTAGTTTGAGAAGGGGCAGATAAGATTATTTTCTTCTTCTGCTTCCTTTCATTTCATGTATTGTTTTATTTCTTGTTGTTTTGTAAATAGTTTTCTTGTGTTTTTTTAATCTGGAATGAATAAAAAAAAAAAACGTTGTACCATGTGGGAATTGAACCCATAAGGTTTGGGACGGAAAACCAACGCAGTTTCCACTGACCTATTGAGGCATGTGAATTTAGCTTGGTCAACTTCTCCTTTAAATGAATTGCGAACATGCTGCAACAACCTTCATCTCTTTAAAATGTAACAAGATAAACACCAAAAAATATTTATTTATTTATTTTTATTCAAACTCGTTGAATTCTTCATCCTCTGCGTCGCTGAAGAGTTCTGTCAACTCCTGAGCAGGTAACAGGTGCAACGCTCAGAGCAGCTGCGTCCTCCTGGCTCCACGTCAGCTCCATCAAACATCCTGCCTTCCTGAACCCAGACAGATGGATTCTTTACTGACTGAGGTCCAAGCTTTATCCTTCCATCCGTCCGTCCATCCGTCCGTCCATCCATCCATCCATCCATCCATCCATCCGAGGACCTGCTGCACGTCACGTGCATCTGTCCTGTAGCTGTTGCTCTCTGTCCATCACGGCGCAGAGCTGCTTTGAAGCTTACAGAGGGCGGAGTTAATGTAAACAGATCTTTGAAGGGCGTGGCCATGACAGCTCATTATCATAAACCAGTCGTTCAAAACCAAAGTTAAAAATGGCAGAATTAAAAAGGGTATAATTGATTATCTAAGAATTATTTTGTGTATTAAATTGAATGAACATTGTCAGGATAGCCCACAGAAATACCATAAAATTTTAAAAACCTATCTGTGGTCCCCTTTAAGTTTGGACTAGCCTTTAGCGTTTATTAGCCTTCAGCTTGGATTAGTCTTTAGCTCAAATTAGCATTTAGTTTATATCCTTTAGCTGAAACTAGCCCTAAGTTTGGACTAGCCTTTAGCTTTTATTAGCCTTCAGCTTGGATTAGTCTTTAGCTCAAATTAGCATTTAGTTTATATCCCTTAGCTCAGTTTGGACTAGCCTTTAGCTTTTATTAGCTTTCATTTTGGACGAAACTTTAGCTCAAACTAGCATTTAGTTTTGGACTAGCCTTTAGCTTTAATTAGCCTTCAGCTTGGATTAGTCTTGAGCTCAAACTAGCATTTCGTTTGGACTAACCTTTAGCTTTAATTAGCTTTCAGTTTGGACTAGCCTTTAGCTGGCAGTCCAGTCTGAGTTAATTTAAATTTTACAAGCTGAAGTTTTAAAAGCTGAAGTGTTCCAAAGCTTTTATACACAACAGGTAAGACAGTCACTACTTTTAGTGTTTCCACAGAACCCCACTTCAAAAGATTTGAGCTGCTCCTTTAAATCTCAGTTCATAGAAATAATCTGAGACATTTGATCTGTTGCATAATCTCAACATTTAATTTCAACATATGTTTAATAATAAAACATGTTGTTTAACTCTTTCTGTTTTACTGTTTTTAAATTTTTTATCAATAAAATGAGGATTATTGCCGATAAGATGTTCAACAAACAATAAACCCCAACAGTTCACCCGATGTTTGATTCATATTTGGAACCGTTGTGTTTAATGTTTGTAATTAATTTTACAGCAAATATTTTTACACGAAGCAGAAAAATGTAAAAAACACGACGAGTGATTTAAAACTCATGAAAACTCAAACGACGTGTTTTTACTTTAAAAACTTTAAAAAAAGTTGTTGATCATTTGTTGTGTGTGTTGCTCACTTTAGCTCAGATCACCAAAACCTTTAAAAAGATTCTAAATTAAATTAAATTCATTTTATTTCATTTTATGTATTCTTTCTTTCACATATTTATGAAATGTTTTTTCTTTATTTTTTATGTTTTAATGTAAAATGAATAAATTTAATATATTTTTAAATTAAATTAAATGAGTGATTTGTAAATATCTCCATGACCATCAGTGTTTTATGAAACTAAACCAAAACTTGTTCTTTATAAATAAATAAAAAATCCAAACCTTCAGCTCAGACAAGAAACAAACTTTTGGTTTTGGATTATATATATATATATTTTTTTTTTAATTCACGTTTTTAAAATAAAATTTCCATAGAAACACTTTGAGAGTAAACTTGGTCTGTTTGAGTTTTACTTTTAAATTTTACTTTTTTTTTTACTTCTGTCACTGTTTAAGTTTTAGCTGATGTTCTGCTTCAATTTAGCTTTCAGCTACAGCTACTTTTAATTGTTTAGCTACTGCTCTTCTCCTTTAGCTTTTAAATACTGTACAGTGTTGCTACTTTTAGCTACTGTTTACTTTGATTTATCTTTTATCTAAAACTTTTTAATTTTTATTGCTACTGTGATGATTTTAGCTTTATCATCAGTTTAGCTGTTTTTATTTTTAACAATGTTGTGCTAATTAAGCTTTTAGCTCTGATCTACCATTTAGATTTTAGCTACATTTAAGCTTTTAATTCAAGTTTAGGCTACTTTTAGTTTTTTGCGTTAGCTGCTTTTTTATCTTCTATTTTGCTTTTTAGATTTTAGCTGATGTGCTCATTTTAGCTATATTGTCGGTTCTGCTAACTTTAGCTCTTCTTGTTCCCCCTTTAGCTTTTATCTAAATTTTTGCTAGTTTGACATGTTAGCTATCATTATGCCACTTGTTAGTTTTTAGCTCTGGTTTAGCTACTTGTAGCTACAATTGTGCTTTTTAATTTATTTTCAAATAGTAAATTTTACCTTTCCCACTTGTTGTGCTGTGTTTAGCTACAATTCTGCACTTTTTATCTTTTAGCTGCTGTTCTGTTACTTGCAGTTTTGTGTTTAATGTGAATATTTTTACTGCTTCATTTCACAAAACATAGTTTTACTTCATTGTTTAATCAAATTTAAGAATATTTACAGCACAACATTCAAGACGTGGATTTTTTTGGGATCGATTTATTTATTTCAATAAATCACAACATAAATGTCTGTAAAGATCAAATACTGTACTTGAAAAAAAAAAAACTGAAAGATTAAAATAAAGCTGTGG
>JBBPBX010040474.1:0-12183 GCA_038048925.1 Garcialebias charrua
GCATAACGGTGAAAAGAAATGTTGAACTGATTAATAATTTTACCTAAAGGCAGCATGTAAAGGGAAAATAGCAGGGGCCCCAGAACTGACCCTTGAAGGACACCACAGGAGACAGCCAGACTGTCTGGGAAGTGGCATTGCCAAGACAACACATTCCAGCCTATTGGAGATGAAAGATTTGAACCAGTCCAGGACAGTGTCACAGAGACAGACCTCCACATGAAGACGGTGGAGGAGGATACTATGGTCCACAGTGTCGAAAGCTGCAGTGAGGTCAAGGAGGACAAGGATGGAGGGAGAACCAGTGTCAGCAGCCATGAGGACATCATTGGTAACTCTCAGCAATGCAGTCTCAGTACTGTGAGCTGCTCGGAAGCCAGACTGAAACTTCTCATACAGGGAGTGTTGTTGTAGGTGGACCTGTAGCTGAGCAGCAACTGCTTTTTCCAGCACTTTAGACAGAAATGGGAGGTGGGAAATTGGGCGGTAATTAGAAAGAATGTCTGGATCCAATTAGATTTTTTCAGAAGAGGCCTAATGATGGCAGTTTTTAGAGGCAGTGGAACATGACCAGATTGTAGAGACTTATTTATTATTTGTGTGATTAATGGGCTTATTGCAGAGTGATTGGATTTTATGAGAGACGAGGGGAAGGGATCCAGGGCGCAGGATGAAGGCTTCATTTTCTTGATGATGGTCTCCACCTCACTCTGAACAAATTCATCAAAGCTGCTCAGGGACCCAGAATGCAGACGGGTAGATGGCAAACGAAGATCAGGGAGGTTGTGGAGCTGAGATCTGATAATCAACTCTGTTTTTAAAGGATGAAAGGAACAGGTTGCATTTTTGAACGGAGTCCTCATGTGTTTGTTTAATAGGATTAAGCAGATGAGTTATTGTGGAGAAGAGCTGTTAAGAGTTTCTAGGGCAGTTGTTGATGATGTTGGAATAATATTTGGAGCGTGCTTCTTTAAGAGAATAGGCGTACGCTTTCTGATGTTCTTGCTTATGTACAGAGAGACCAGATGATTTTACACGTCTCTCAATAGCACGGCCAGTTGCCTTCATCTTGCGCAGCTCCCCAGTGTACCAGGGGGCTGAATGGGAGAAAGACACCAGTCTTGTTTTCAAGGGAGCATGTAGGTCCAGAAGCTCCTGGAGAGATTGGTTGTAGTAATCATTTGCAGATGAATGATTGACAACGGTCAGGGAGTGAAGATCAGCGGACAGAACATCAGGGGAAATGTTTTTAAAATCACAGAACTGGATAGGTTGTTTTGGGTTTGAAGCAGGCGAAGTTGAAGGCACTTCCAGGGAGATGACACTGTGGTCCGAGACACCCAGGTCATATACAGATAAGTTATTAATGAGTACAGTGTCTGTAATCACCATCTTTGCGTGAGTGCAGCTACAGCGTGCGCTCTCAGGACATGATTACCTGCAGTGTTCCGTCAGTGAGGACTGAACTTGGAAAAAGGGCCTTCTCCTACTCCGCTCCTGCTTCATGGAATATCTTACAAAAAGATCTGAAGCTCTCGAACTTGACTTCTCTAAATGGTTTTCAGAATCTGTTGGAATCCTGGCAAAAACCAATGCAGATTTGTTCCTGTCTTTGATTTTATACGTCTACCTTATAATGTTTTGCTAGTTTTTTGATACTTTGTTAAAAAAATATATATATATATTATTTTTTTTTTCCTCTCTTTTGTTTTCTATTGTTTATTGTTTGTTTGTTTGTTGTTTATGGAAATTCTACCATTGCTGTTCATTGTTCTTTAGTTTTAGCAGGTCGCTTTCGTAAATGAGCCCATGAGGTTCAAAAGATTTACCTGACTAAATAAAGGTTGAATGAATGAATATCCAGAGTATGCCCCCTGTTGTGCGTAGGGGCGTCAACATGTTGAGTGAGATTGAGATAGTCCAAAAGAGCCTTAAAATCTGTTGCCAGAGGGGAAGAAGAATTGTCCATGTGCATATTTAAATCGCCAATAAAAATATTTTTCACAGGGGAGGTGCAGAAAAAAGTGAGGAGGTCATGAATCTCTGACTTAAATTAAACATGCGGTTTGGGAGGCCTATAAATCAATATAACGTTCATCAGGAGTGGGGCTTTGAGGTTGAAGGCCAAACTTTCAAAAGAAGAAAAATTCTGAGAAGCCAGATGTGACCATTTTAAATTACTGCGGTAGATTACAGCCAGACCACCACCGCGGCCAGTGCAGCGGGCTCTCTGCAGATAACTGTATCCAGAGGGACAAGCTTCATTCAGAGAACTGTACACATCTGGTTGATGCCAAGTTTCTGTAAGGCACATGAGGTCCAAGTTCTTCTCCAGAATGTGATCATGAATTAGACATGATTTGTTGGATAGTGATTGCACATTGAAAAGTTCTATTTTAATAACAGTTGGAGTAGAAGCCTTTAGAAGAGGTTTAAGCAGACTGAAGTCCACTCCACGTTTTCCTTGCCACTTTGTGCGCTGTGGACTACAAGGGACTACAGACGCAGTGTTCTGATGACGTAATCGAGGTGCGACACGTCGCGTAGACCAAACAGAAGGGATCGTGTCAGAGCCAGCTTGCCGAGAATAAACTGATTTCTTCCGAGAGCTTCTATGGATGTAGCGAGGTCTACGCAGAAGTCCCAGTTGTTTGATGGTGGAAACATAAGGTGGAATGGAGCAGTTAAGTCCAATCAGCTGCGAAGCAGAGTAGGTCAACATTGCGCCAGCCAAGCCGGGGGAAGCTAGCACAGAGCTAGCCGCTAACAGCAGACCCACGGCTCCGGAAAAAAATATCCAAGAAGAAGTGAGATGTAACATGAACAAGCATAACTTGAATAGGAGCACAGGAGAAAATCCAGAACAGTCCAGATGACACCAGAGGTTGACAGAGGCAGCAGGTAAGTGAAACAATAATTGCAGCTACGTAGTTCTCCAAGCAAAGTTCGTGCAAAGTTCGTGCTGGAGTAGACAGGAGGTAGACAGCCCAATATTCCGGTTAGGAAGTACTAACTAAGCTGGCCGTAAAGTCCTTGATTAAAAACCACTGAACAAAATATGTCCAGATAAATGTCCAAAAAATAGCAACATTAAAATAACTTTTTAGCGCGGAGAAGCGGCGACATCACTCCAGCGTCCCCTCCCGCCAAAACACTTCCGCCATCATCAATTAGTCTCTACCTATCTAAGATATGAACTAAGAAAAACATCAACTAAAAATACACTAAGCACTAATATCATAGAAAACATGTGAACACCATCCAGAAACGCTGCAGTCTTCTCTGGACTAAAGCTCATTTAAAAGGACTGTCGACTGTCCTGTTGTCAAACTAATTAAAACTTGAAGTTTGTTTTGGAAATTACAGACTCCATAACAAAGAGGAGGGGGAAGTATCCAACTGATTATCAGTGCACTGTTTAAGTCTGCCTCGCTGATCGTATGGGGATACATTAGTGCCTCAGGCATGGGCAGCTTACACATCTGGAAATGCACCATCAGTGAAGAAGAGTATGGTAGACTCCAGCAGCCGGTCTCCTCAGTTCCCAGATGTTTTCAGATTATTGTTCAAGAAAAAGAGATGCTTCACATAAAACATGCTCCTGGCCCATTTTGTGTTTTTTTTTTTCTCCAAAAAATTGATTCTTAATTTGAACTTTTGATACATTTATTATGTTCCATTGTTTTATGGGTTTGAGGTTTGCAAATCCTTGCATCTTGTTCTTTATACAAACTTTACTCAACGTCATTTTTCAGAACTACAGTAGAACATTGCTGAAGTTTATCAGCTAAAGCAAGCTATCAAAGAATGTTAAATTATTGTGAGAGCATGTTCCTTTGTTTTCCCAGCCTCTTCCTTTGCAGTGTGAAACTCCTCGGCAGTGATCCATTAAAAGCAGAGGAATGCACGGAGTGGACTCCCTGACCTTGTAATGGTTTGACCCAGTAGTTCAGGGTCAAAGACGAGCTGGGCTACCTGGACAGAAACACGGCGGTGGAGACTGGCTGACAATACCTGTACTCACTCTGGATAGAAAGTTTCAGTGCGTCATTGTGTAATCAGCAATCAAAGTGTGTGAAAAACCTCAAACTGCTACGTACACATTTAAATTGATCTCTGTGGCTACTTTGTAACATTACTGGAAAGTGAGGCTGATGCAAAACCATTCAGGTTTCAGTTAAATATTAACAGTTCAGCTTCACTCACATTTCCTTGTAGTTAAATATGATGCTGAAGACCCAGGATTTGTATGTTTTTTAAATTATTTTAAGAGTGCTAAAATCATAAAACCACATCAAAATCATAAAACTCACATATTTGAAGTATCTACAGTATTTAGGCAGAGGAATAGGTTTTTTTTACTATTCCTTCATTCTGACTGTTGTATGTTCCTTTCCATGAGTGTTTATTGTCAGGGGGAATGTCCTGCCTTTGTCAAGTTTCACGAGAAGAATCCAGGCAGAAAATTGCTGTTTGGGATCCCAGAGAGATGAAAGACAAAAGGCAGGTAACATGTTATTACCGTTGTCTTCGTAGAGGACGAGGTTGTACGTTGTTCCTCTTTTTATCATTTTGATTGAATATACTGTATTTGGAGTTTTACAATCCATGAAAAGGTTTAGAGAATAAGCAGAAAACTTGGGTGAATTCATAAAATACTTCTAACTGAAGAGCCCAGCAGAAGCGGGAGGCAAAAATCTCCCTTTTGTCCTTCATTCAACCTTTATTTAGACAGGTTAATCCCATTGAGCCTCGAGGACTCGTGAGAGACCTGGAGGCCAGACCCTTCACCCAGTCTTTATATTTGTGAAATGTTTAAAAGTAGAACTATTAACACAGTTGAATGTCTCAAAGGTTTACAGACGCTGCCATCTTTGTTTTTAAGTTTTAGCTCTTTGTTTTGTTCATTCTTTTTCTTATGCATTTGTTTTATTTAATGCAAGCTGCTCAAGTTTTTTAATGTAAAATGAGTGTAAAGTGTTATTTAAGTTAATTAATGTTTTGTGGCTGAGCATTTTCACTGGGTTCAAATGGACTAAAGTTTACCAAAACAAAGTTAAAAACCAGCTGTTTAACAACTGTACTCTATGTATTGCTTACACAGCAAACGCCTCACTCGGAAAGCCCACCGCATGGCAGGTGATCCCACACACCCACTACACAGCTGCTTCAGACTGCTGCCATCAGGGAGGAGACTGAGGAGTCTCCAGGCTCGAACCAGCAGACTGAGAGACAGCTCTGTTCATCAGGCAGTCAGAATGCTAAACACTCTGCCTGCTCTGCCTCCCCTCCCATTTGAACTGCCTTAACACTAAAACTTTCTCACATATTATCACTCAACACAAAGTTTTTAACACTAGACTCTGTGTCACCAAACGGGTTTTCACTAAACTCTCGGTCATGTGCTCATACAGTTTGCACTACTTCTCATACTTGCACTAATGTCTGTATTACATCACTGCCTATAATCATAATACTGTTTACATTCTCTGTTTACATTTATTAATACTGTTTACTTTTATTACTACTGCTTACATGTAATTACTACTGTTTACATTTATTTACACTACTCTAATATCTACACCACTGCTGGTACATATACAGTGTGCTCTGAACGGTCTTATTTAGGGATGCCCAATGTGCCTTACTGCATATGCCACTTTTTGCCTCTACAACAACATCAACTACTACCTCATACATATACTGTGTACATTGACTCATACGCTGCTTTGCCACTTTGCAAATGTCAATGCTAGAAACCTTTAGTTTATTTTAGTTATACTTTTTATACTCTTTTTTTATACCACTATGCAAAAAAAAAAAAAACTCAGGACAGTGTTAGTTTTACTATTTTTATGCTTATGTCTATTATTATATGTTTCAGTGTTTCAATGTTTAGATGTTTACTGTTGCACCGAGGGACTGAGAGAAACGCAATTTCGGTCCTGTGTATGTCCTGCACTGTACATATTGCAGATCTGACAATAAAGTTGACTTTGACTATTGCTATGTAGTCAATTTGACTTGATAATAAAATGAGCATCGTAACAGCTGGTGGCAATCTACCCGTTTCCATTTGTGGACAATGTGGTCTTGTTGGAGTCGTGATGTGATCTCTAGTTCTTGCTGCAGTGTGGTGAAAAGGGAGCTGAGCTGTTTACCAGTCCTACCCTCACCTGTGGTCATAAACTTTGGGTAGTGACCAAAAGAACAAGATGGATACAGGCTATCACAAAGATTTTTTTCCGTAGGTAGCATGACTGTCCTTTAGAAGTAGAGTGAGAAGTTGAGTTATCTGGGAGAAACTCAGAGTAGAGCAGCTGCTCCTCCTCATCCAGAGGAGCCAGTTGAGGTGGTTTGGGCATCTGGTAAAGATGCCTCCGGCTGCCTTCCTAGGTGTTTTCCAAGCATGTCCAACTGGGAGGAGATCCAGAACATGCTGGAGAGACCTTCAAATCCTCCCAGAAGAGCTGGAAGGAGGTGGCTGTGAAAAGACATGTGTGGCCCTCCCTGCTCGAGCTGCGAGATCTGACTCCAGAACGAACGACAGAAGATGGGAGGATGAATAAATCGGACACGTTTTTTTGTACTACTGTTTTTTTAACATAACACACGACGATGTGAAGTCACTATATTTTAATTGTACAAATGTCTCAAACTAAAAATTGAGTCATAAGTGTAGTTTTATTGTTTGAATCAATTAGAAATGTCATAAATTTAGCATGAAAAGGAACTGGACCAAAACAAATATGCAAGGAATTTAGGGAAAGTTTAAAATCCATAGCTGGACTAGCCTGGTTGATACCAGACCCATGTCCTTCACTTCGCTTTGGACTAGGGTCTGGCATCTCTGCCATAGACAACGATTTCTCCTGGAGATTTTTGAATGGACCAATCAGAGAACAGGAGGCAGAGTTTTGTTAGTTTAGCCTGACGAGGTCCAGGCTATCAGATAAATTGCTCAGAAACCACTCGGTGGATATTTTTTCTGCCACCAGTGTGTAATTATATGTCTTTAATTTACTGACTGTTGGCCTAGATGAAACATTTGAGATAAAATTCGATTTTTTATCATTTATTTTCGTAGCGCACCCGAGGCTGTTTGGAAAATATCAAACCGAAACTATTTAATATCCAGCAGATTTGACCATTTCGTGAATTGATTTAGGAACTGTTAAGCTCAGGAACACTTCTGATATAACGTCAGCTATGAACTATATTTTTTCTCAGCAGAGAAATAATAGTTTTTTACCTTGTTTTGATGAAAATTCGTTCGTGGCGGCAGCCATTTTGAATGACGACGTCAGTCGACATCGTTCAAAACTCCGCCTTCTGCTCTCTGATTGCTCAGGAACACTTCTGATATAACGTCAGCTATGAAATCTATTTTTTCTCAGCAGAGAAATAATAGTTTTTTACCTTGTTTTATTGAAAATTCCTTCGTGGCGGCAGCCATTTTGAATGACGACGTCAGTCGACGTCGTTCAAAACTCCGCCTTCTGTTCTCTGATTGGTCCGGTCAAAACCTACCGGAGACATCCTTGTGGATGGGAGAAATGCCAGACCCAGCAGTGAAGGGAAATGAGAATTGAGCGGAGCTGTGTAGGAATGGCGAGGGCCAGGCTATAGCTGGACAGAAACTGGAAGTTAATGATTTCCTCCTGTTCCCTGGCGTCGTCCTCGTTGAGCTAATCTACAATCCTTCTTTCATTCCAGAGAAAAGTAGAGCAGAGTCTTCCTGAACCTGATTTCTTTGTGGTACGGTAATCTAACGTGAGAATATAAAAAAATATAAAAAATATGATTTACTAGTTAAAGGGTTATGGATCATTTTGTGTAGCTCTACAAAATTATCTCCTGCTGCCAAAGCTAAAAAGAGATCATATTTTTGTTGGTGTGTTTGACCATAGCATTAGCAATAAACCTCATGAACCTGGGACCAGGTTTTGAAATTCTTAGAAAAGAATAATTTGAAATCTACAACTCGGTAATTTTTAGAGTCAAATCAATTCTCTTCCCTGGGCTGCCACCTTACCGTGGTGGAGGGGTTTGAGTGTCCCAATGATCCTAGGAGCTATGCTGTCAGGGGCTTTATGCCCCTAGTAGGGTCACCCAAGGCAGACAGGTCCTAGGTGAGGGACGAGACAAAGCGCAGCCCACAAGACCCCTTATGATGAATAATATAAATGGAAACAATGTTCCCTCGCCCGGACGCGGGTCACCGGGGCCCCACTCTGGAGCCAGGCCCGGAGGAGGGGCACGTTGGCGAGCGCCTGGTGGCCGGGCTTTCACCCATGGAGCTCGGCCGGGCACAGCCCGAAGAGGAGACGTGGGTCCCCCTTCCCATAGGCTCACCACCTGTGGGAGGGGCCAAAGGGGTCGGGTGCATTGTGGAATGGGTGGTGGCCGAGGGCGGGGACCCTGGCGGTCTGATCCTCGGCTACAGAAGCTGGCCATTGGGACATGGAATGTCACCTCTCTGGTGGGGAAGGAGCCTGAGCTAGTGTGTGAGGTTGAGAGGTTCCGGCTAGAAATAGTCGGACTCACCTCAACGCATGGCTCTGGCTCTGGAACCAGTTTCCTTGAGAGGGGTTGGACACTCTTCCACTCTGGAGTTGCCCCTGGTGAGAGGCGCCGAGCAGGAGTGGGCATACTTGTTGCCCCCCATCTTGGTGCCTGTACGTTGGGGTTCACCCCGGTGAACGAGAGGGTAGCCTCCCTTCGCCTACGTGTGGGGGGACGGGCTCTGACTGTTGTTTGTGCCTATGCGCCGAACGGCAGCGCAGATTACCCACCCTTTTTGGAGTCCTTGGAGGGGGTATTGGAGGGTGCGCCTCCTGGGGACTCCCTTGTTCTGCTGGGGGACTTCAACGCTCACGTGGGCAATGACAGTGAGACCTGGAGGGGTGTGGTTGGGAGGAACGGCCCCCCTGATCTGAACCCGAGTGGTGTTCTGTTGTTGGACTTCTGTGCTCGTCATGGATTGTCCATAACGAACACCATGTTCAGGCATAAGGGTGTCCATATGTGCTCTTGGCACCAGGACACCCTAGGTCGTAGTTCAATGATCGACTTTGTTGTCGTCTCATCTGATCTGCGGCCGCATGTCCTGGACACTCGGGTGAAGAGAGGGGCGGAGCTGTCAACTGACCACTACCTGGTGGTGAGTTGGCTCCGATGGTGGGGGAGGATGCCGGTCAGACCTGGCAGACCCAAACGTATTGTGAGGGTCTGCTGGGAACGTCTGGCAGAGTCTCCCGTAAGACGGAGCTTTAACTCCCACCTCCGGGAGAGCTTTGAACACGTTCCGAGGGAGGCGGGGGACATTGAGCCCGAGTGGGCCATGTTTCGCGCCTCTATTGTCGAGGCAGCTTATCGGAGTTGTGGCCGCAAGGTTGTTGGTGCCTGTCGTGGTGGCAACCCTCGAACCCGGTGGTGGACACCGGCGGTGAGGGATGCTGTCAAGCTGAAGAAGGAGTCCTATTGGGCCTTTTTGGCCTGTGGGACCCCGGAAGCAGCAGATAGGTACCGGCAGTCCAAGCGGCATGCGGCTCGGGTGGTTGCTGAGGCAAAAACTCGGGCGTGGGAGGAGTTCGGAGAGGCCATGGAGAATGACTTCCGTACGGCTTCGAGGCGATTCTGGTCCACCATCCGGCGTCTCAGGGGGGGAAAGCGGTACGCGACCAACACCATTTATGGTGGGGATGGCGTGCTGTTGACCTCAACTCGGGATGTTGTGAGTCGGTGGGCGGAATACTTCGAAGACCTCCTCAATCCTACTGGCACGTCTTCCACTGAGGAAGCGGAGCCTGGGGACTTTGGGTCGGGCTCTCCAATCTCTGGTGCTGAGGTCGCCGAGGTGGTTAAAAAGCTCCGCGGTGGCAAGGCTCCGGGGGTGGATGAGATTCGTCCTGAGTTCCTTAGGGCTCTGGATGTTGTGGGGTTGTGTTGGCTTACGCGACTCTGCAATATCGCGTGGACATCGGGGGCAGTTCCCTTGGATTGGCAGACTGGGGTGGTGGTTCCCCTATTCAAAAAGGGGGACCGTAGGGTGTGTTCCAACTATAGAGGGATCACACTCTTAAGCCTCCCTGGTAAGGTCTATTCAGGGGTTCTGGAGAGGAGGGTCCGTCGGATAGTCGAACCTCGGATTCAGGAGGAGCAGTGTGGTTTTCGTCCTGGTCGTGGAACACTAGACCAGCTCTACACCCTCAACAGGGTCCTGGAGGGTGCGTGGGAGTTTGCCCAACCAGTTTACATGTGCTTTGTAGACTTGGAAAAGGCATTCGACCGCGTCCCTCGGGGGGTTCTGTGGCGGGTACTCCGGGAGTATGGGGTACCAGGCCCATTGATATGGGCTGTTAGGTCCCTGTACGACCGGTGTCAGAGCTTGGTCCGCATTGCCGGCAGTAAGTCAGGCTCGTTTCCGGTGAGAGTTGGACTCCGCCAAGGTTGCCCTTTGTCACCGATTCTGTTTATAACTTTTATGGACAGAATTTCTAGGCGCAGCCAAGGTGTTGAGAGGATCCGTTTTGGTGGCCTTAGAATCGCTTCTCTGTTTTTTGCAGATGATGTGGTCCTATTGGCTTCATCAGCTCGTGATCTACAGCTTTCGCTGGAGCGGTTTGCAGCTGAATGTGATGCGGCCGGGATGAGGATCAGTTCCTCCAAATCCGAGGCCATGGTCTTGAGCCGGAAAAGGGTAGCGTGCCCTCTCCGGGTCGGGGAGGAGGTCCTTACCCAAGTGGAGGAGTTTAAGTATCTCGGGATCTTGTTCACGAATGAGGGAAAACTGGAGCGTGAGATCGATAGGCGGATAGGTGCAGCGTCCGCAGTGAAGCGGGCGCTGTACCGGTCTGTCGTGGTGAAGAGAGAGCTGAGTCAAAAGGCAAAGCTCTCAATTTACCGATCGATCTACGTTCCCACCCTCATCTATGGTCATGAGCTTTGGGTTATGACCGAAAGAACAAGATCTCGGATACAAGCGGCTGAAATGAGTTTTCTCCGCAGGGTGTCTGGACTCTCCCTTAGAGATAGGGTGAGAAGCTCAGTCATCCGGGAGGGACTCGGAGTAGAGCCGCTGCTTCTCCACATCGAGAGGAGCCAGTTGAGGTGGCTCGGGCATCTGGTTAGGATGCCTCCTGGACGCCTCCCTGGTGAGGTGTTCCGGGCATGTCCCACCGGGAGGAGACCCAGAGGAAGACCCAGGATACGCTGGAGGGACTATGTTTCTCGGCTGGCCTGGGAACGCCTTGGGATTCCCCCAGAGGAGCTGCTCCAAGTGGCTGGGGAGAGGGAAGTCTGGGCCTCCCTACTTAGGCTGCTACCCCCGCGACCCGACCCCGGATAAGCGGAAGAAAATGGATGGATGGATGGATGGATCAATTCAAGATGGCTGCCACAGCTAAGTGACTTTAACACTGCTATAACTCAGTTTTACAGTTACTGAGCTCAAATAAGATGCACTCCAATATTTATCCTTAAAACTTCAGCATTCTTCCTTGGCTTCAGCCATGTCTGTTTTTTAGCAAAAATATTTCATGAACCAGCATAGATATTAGAATTCAAAGTCATCATTGGATGAGTTTCTACTGCATAAATTGTTTTTGTTTTTTATCCTCGTAAATGAAGATGGGCACCACAACCAACCAAACACTGGTCTACATAAAAAATGGCTGTTAGTCTGACACCATGTTTCTAAGGAGGACTGTGTGTCGGTCCAGGTTTGGGGCTCTGCATTGTTTCTAGCTGTGACAACTTTAGCAAAACGAAAAGGACAGTTAAATGTACGAAACACGCAGCCTCTCTCACACATTCTGTTGGGATGAACTGGATTAGGAAGTGGGAAACAGGAAGGGGAAAGACCACATCTGTTTCCCTCCATCCATCTGTTGTAATAACGGCGAGGTTTTTTATCAGCAGGAACATTCTGCCTCCTGCTTTCCGTTCATCTCAAACGTGAAGCAGACTCTTGGACAGACGTGCAGCTCCATCCGGTATCTGTAAACTAATTTGTGCCGTGTGTCATTTCCACCTCGAATTCGCCCTCGATGTCTGTTAGGTTCCCCGAGAGCAACTGTATTTATGACTGATATTAATGAGCTGGTGCTTTTTGGGGAAAACAGTCAAAGCTAAATAACAATAATATTAATTAGCAGTTTGAATAATGCTTTATGTTCCTTA
>JBBPBX010040474.1:14132-29351 GCA_038048925.1 Garcialebias charrua
TTTCTTTTTATTACTGAATATCATGTAATTAGTTTTTTCTAGATTTAATGATAATTTATTTATTTTAAACCAAGTTTGTATCTTGACAAATTCTGTCTTTATCAATTCCAACATTTGTTCTATATCTTCACCTAAACAGAAAAATGTGGTATCATCAGCAAAAAGTACACATTTAAGGAGTCCTGACACATTTACCAAGTCATTCACATATAAAATAAATAGCTTTGGTCCAAGTACAGAGCCTTGGGGAACTCCACATGTGATATTACAGAGGTCAGATCTTACATCATTTATTTGTACAAATTGTTTCCTGTCTTTCAAGTAGCTAGATACCCACTGTATCGATGTCGATGATATAATGTTTGCTCTGTATTCACTGTGTTGGTTTGTTAAGTGTCCTTGGGTGTCATGAAAGGCGCTTTTAAATAAAATTATTATTATTATTATTATTACTGTAATGCTGGTCCTCTAATACCATATTTGTTCAGTTTTTCAAGGAGAATGGTGTGATCAATAGTATCAAATGCTTTATTTAATTTAATGCTTTTTCGAATAGAAGTAATTTTGTAGAACAATTTTCTGTACATTGACAAGTTTTACCGTATCTAATATTTTTTGACTCAAAAATAAACTTTTAAGTTCTAGATACCAAGTGCATGTACTAGCCAATCTTAGATCAGTGTTTTTCAGTTTTGAATATTTCCATGTAAACACGCTGCATCCTTTTTGTCCCCCGTCCGTCGTGAACTGAAGAGAATTGGAAATACCGTCCGTTTGTCCATTCGTCCATGTGAGCTTGATAACTTGATACATGTGAGAAACGAACTTCTATTTTAAAATTGCAATATAATGCTCAGATTTGACTTTACTTTTAACCCACTTTAGGCTTGTTATTTAACTCTGCAGATGAACTGAACAAACTAAACTTCCATTTCTGCTCAGAGCCTCTTGTTAACGTTGGCACAGACTTTAAAAGTCTCGTTCTCTGTGGAGCTTTAAAGGCTTTTGGTGTTTTTCTTTTTGACGTCACCACCGACAGTCAGTGTGTCGGGCCGAGATGCCTTCATGAAATATTGATCATCTCTCCGCTCTCCCTGTCGGTGTCTTAATTGATAGGCAGATGAGTGCGGGGGCCCCGCAGCTGAGGCAACTGAGGTCATGAAATAAAACGGAAAACAGAACCGGCTCGCCGGGTTCATAAAACTCAGGCCTGACTCCCTCCCCCTTCCTGTAAAAATTACATAGGCTCATTTTTGTCTTGTTTATCATTTGTTCTCACGCATCTCTCTGCCTGTTCTTAATTTTTTTAAATTTTTGTTTAAACTTGGTTTGAGAGACTTAATGAGATAAAACTGATAGAATTCAATGCAAAATCCATTAAATTACCTACAAGGACAGAGTTACAATCTGTATATTTAATTTTTTTTTTTCTGTAAAACACTGAATAACACAATTTTACACATATTGCCTGCATGAGGTCAGTAAGGAGGAAACATTTTCAGGGCGGCACGGTGGCTCAGTCCGTAGAGCTGTGGCCTCACAGCAAGACGGTTGCTAGATCAAATCCCAGCTGAAGGTCATTCTGGGTAGAGTGTGCATGTTCTTGCTGTGCATGCGTGGGTTTTCTTCGGTACTCCAGTTTCCTCCCACTGACCAAAAACATGCATGTTAGGCTGATTGGTAACTCTAATTGTCTCTGGGTGTGAGTGAAAGAGTGAATGGTTGTTTGTCTCTACGTCCCTGTGATGGACTGGAGACCTGTCCAGGGCATCCCCCACCTTGTTTTTCATAATAAATTGTGTCAACTTAATGGTTTCATTCAAAGGCATAGCATTACTTAAAGAAATGCATATCACCCGCCACCTTTCATGCCAGAGTTTCGACTACAGATGCATCTCAGAAAATTAGAATATTGTGGAAAAAGTTTTTAAAAAAAGTCAAAGTCAACTTTATTGTCAGATCTGCAATATGTACTGTACAGGACATACACAGGACCGAAATTGCGTTTCTCTCAGTCCCTCGGTGCAACAGTAAACATCTAAACATTGAAACACTGAAACATATAATAATTGACATAAGCATAAAATAGTAAAACTAACACTGTCCTGAGTTTTTTGCATAGTGGAATAAGAGTATGAAAATTTACACCAACTCTAAAACTAAAACATTAAACATTTAATGAACATAATACTGTCCTGAGTTTTTGCATACTAGTATAAAAAAAGAGTATAAAAAGTATAACTAAAATAAACTAAAGGTTTCTAGCATTGACATTTGCAAAGTGGCAAAGCAGCGTATGAGTTAATGTACACAGTATATGTATGAGGTAGTAGTTGATGTTGTTATAGAGGCAAAAAGTGGCATATGCAGTAAGGCACATTGGGCATCCCTAAATAAGACCGTTCAGAGCACATTGTATATGTATCAGCAGTGGTGTAGATATTAGAGTAGTGTAAATGTAAACAGTAGTAGTTACATGTAAGCAGTAGTAATAAAAGTAAACAGTATTAATAAATGTAAACAGAGAATGTAAACAGTATTATGATTATAGGCAGTGATGTAATACAAACATTAGTGCAAGTATGAGAAGTAGTGCAAACTGTATGAGCACATGACCGAGAGCTTAGTGAATAAACCGTTTGATGACACAGAGTCCAGTGTTAAAATCTTTGTGTTGTGTGGTAATGTGTGAGAAAGTTTTAGTGTTAAGGCAGTTCAAATGGGAGGGGGGGCAGAGCAGGCAGAGTGTTTAGCATCCTGACTGCCTGATGAACAGAGCTGTCTCTCAGTCTGCTGGTTCGAGCCTGGAGACTCCTCAGTCTCCTCCCTGATGGCAGCAGTCTGAAGCGGCTGTGTAGTGGGTGTGTGGGATCACCTGCCATGCGGTGGGCTTTCCGAGTGAGGCGTTTGCTGTGTAAGTCCTGCAGTGAGGGGAAGGAGGTGCCGACTATCTTCTCAGCTGCTCTCACAATGCGCTGGAGGCTCTTGCGGCAGGATGCAGTACATGCACCAAACCACACAGTGATGCAGCTGGTCAGGACACTTTCTATGGCACCTCTGTAGAAGGTGCTCATGATGGGGGTTGAAGCTCCAGCCCTTTTCAGCTTGCGGAGAAAGTAGAGACGCTGGTGAGCCTTCTTTGCCAGTGCTGCAGTGTTCCTGCTCCAGGACAGGTCCTTTGAGACGTGCACTCCCAGGAACTTGGTGCTGTCTACTCTCTCCACTGCGGTGCTGTTGATGGTCAGAGGGGCATGTTGGGCATCCTTCTTCCTGAAGTCCACAACAATCTCCTTTGTCTTCTCCACGTTGAGAGTGAGATTGTTGTGTCCGCACCACAAGGCCAGGCGGCTCACCTCGTTCCTGTAGTCCGTCTCATCGTTGTTGCTGATGAGACCCACCACTGTTGTGTCGTCCGCAAACTTGATGAAGTGGTTGGAGCTGTATGATGGTGTGCAGTCGTGTGTTAGCAGGGTGAATAGAAGGGGGCTCAGTACACATCCTTGTGGGGCCCCTGTGTTCAATGTGATGGTGCTAGATGTGTTACTCCCGACTCGTACTGTCTGTGGTCTCCCAGTCAGGAAGTCTAGCAGCCAGTTACACATTGAGGTATTCAGCCCCAGACTGTCCAGTTTAAGGATGAGCTGTTGGGGGATGATGGTGTTGAATGCCGAGCTGAAGTCGATGAACAACATTCTAACATAGGAGTCCTTCGTGTCCAGATGTGTGAGAGCTGTGTGAAGGGCAGAGGAGATGGCATCGTCGGTTGAGCGATTAGGTCGGTATGCAAATTGGAAGGGATCCAGGGAGTCAGGGAGGACAGATGTGATGCTTTTCATGACTAGCCGTTCAAAGCACTTCATCAGGATGGGGGTGAGTGCTACTGGGCGATAGTCATTGAGGCATGCGGGCGTTGCCTTCTTTGGGACAGGGATGATGGTGGTGGCTTTGAAACAGGTGGGGACGATGGCCTGGCTCAGTGAGATGTTAAAGATGTCCGTGAAGACCGCTGCGAGTTCCCCTGCACAGTCCTTCAGCACACGACCAGGTATGTTGTCAGGACCAGAGGCCTTCCGGGCGTTAATCTTGATGAATGATCGCCTTACGCTGTCTGAGGACAGCGTCAGCACCTGGCCATCAGGAGAGGGGGGGAGTTTATGTGCTGGTGTGCTGTTACTTGCCTCGAACCGAGCAAAGAACTCATTCAGTTCATTCAGCGCAGAGGCTGAGCTGTCACAGGTCTGGGGGGGTGGTTTGTAGTTTGTGATGGTCTGTATTCCCTGCCACAGACTGCGTGTATCCCTGCTGTCCTTGAAACGGTGAGCTATTTTCCCAGAATACTGCCTCTTTGCCTTTCTGATGCCCCGGTCCAGGTTGTTTCTGGCTGCCCTCAGGCCCACCTGATCTCCCGCTTTGAAGGCAGCATTCCTGGCTTTCATGAGTCTGTGAACCTCAGCTGTCAGCCATGGCTTCTGGTTAGCCCGAACAGTGATGGTTTTAAGGTTGGTTACATCATCAATGCACTTGGTGATGTATGAACATACAGTGTCTGAGTACTCCTGGAGACATGTGGTGTTGTTTGTGGTAGCAGCTTCTTTGAACATACTCCAATCTGTGGTGTCAAAACAGTCCTGGAGTGCCTCTGAAGACCCCTCTGGCCACACTCGTATCTGTTTGCGGACTGGTTTTGTGACTTTCACCAGTGGCCTGTATGCTGGCTTTAGCATGACACAGATATGGTCCGAAGCACCAATGTGGGGGAGGGGGACAGCTCTGTAGGAATTTTTCATGGTGGTGTAAACCTGGTCCAGGGTGTGGTTTCCTCTTGTTGCAAAGTTTATGTTTCTGTATGTTTTTGGTAATACACTCTGTGTCAATCGTTTCAGAAACTGAAACTCGTATAGATTCATTACACAGAGTGAAATATGTCAAGCTTTTATTCCATGTAATTTTGATTATTATAGCTTAAAGATAATGAAAAAACAAAATTCTGAGTTTCAGAAAGTTGGAATATTCTACATCCACCTTTTGGTACCTTTGACAGTGTGGACCGGTGTTGAGCCCTGCTGGAAAATGAAATCAGCATCTCCATAAAGCTCGTCAGCAGAAGGAAGCATGAAGTCTCTAAAATGTCCTGCTAGATGCTGTGTGGACTTCAGAAAAATCAGTGGACCAACACCAGCAGAGGACATGGACCCAAACCATCACTGACTGTGGAAACTTCACTCTGGACTTAGAGCAACATGGATTCTGGACCTCTCCTCTCTTCCTCCAGACTCTGGGACCTTGATTTCTAAATGACGTGAAAATGTACTTTCATCTGAAAAGAGGACGTTGGACCACTGAGCAATGATCCAGTTGTCCTCCTCAGCAGGAAAGATGTTTCTGAAGTGCTAGATGTTGTGCTTGTATCATATTTTGCACAATTCTTGTTCAAAATTGGATTTAGTTGCTTCACTTTTAAAGAATCCATCTTGTGTTGAGAAATAGCGGGATTGTAGTTTAAGTCCAACTTCAATAACAGTTGTGTGTAATCTCATTGTGAGTTGTTGCGCTCAGTATGTTGTGAACGACTCTCAGCTACTACTCCAAATTTGAACTCATCTGTAAAATGAGCTGACTTATAACCATTGATTGTTTGCTACAGTTGGTTAGCAGTGTCGGCCATGTTGAATGTGATTGACTGAAGAAGTTAATCAGTTGTCGATGTAAATCCAATGATTACTTTTTGATTCAAATCCATTAGACTATGCTGAATAACATTAATATAGCTTGTCGTGCATACCGTAGTAAAGTGACATTTCTTTTTTGGTGGAAGACAGGTGTTCAAAACACTGCATACATTTCAGAAGTTTTTCTTGCGTCTGGTAAAAATAAAATAAAAACATGCTGAGTCTAGACTACGGAGCTGAAATCCTCCCTCCCCAAAGACGCCTGCTCTCTTCTTCTGACTGGAAAAGCTTGTTCTCATTAAGGTGTTGCTCCTTCCTCCAGCGTTAATCAAATGCACAGCCGCAAACTGGTTTTATTAGTAAAAGGTTGATCAGTCAACCTGCAACATAATTTATTGCCGTGTTAAAGAAAGAAATTAATATGTTGGCAGAATGAATTGAATTCAGCAAGTCTTTACTTGTTCTCATTTCACATAACGCTTCAGAATACGTGAGAATTATTGTTCAAAATATACGCTTAAAATGGAAACTTGCTTCTTATCAGTACTGTATTCAGTTTAAAAAGCTGTAAACCACATTGCTTTAATTTGTTTAGAAAATAATTTGACACCATTTGATTTGACGGTAAGTCGATGTTTATCATTACCAAATTGTCTTTAAAACCCATGGACAAATTAGAATAAAACGAAGTCAACTGTCAGTGTAATGTGTATTATTTGCCTTCGTTCCCACAATGTCCTTCTGCTCATGTTTATGGTGTGTGATATTAACTGTCCCATCTAATCACTCTTACTGTGACCAGTCAGTGAGGAACAGAATGAACTGGTTGTTTTGATATCCTCAATGGCTGATTGATATGATGTTACCATAGAGTTGATGTGATTTGGTGATGTACAGTACTGTACCTTCAAGCAGAGTCCTTGACTCAGATCCACTCCTTCCTGTCTGCAAGCGGACCTTTTGATGTCTGAGAGGAGGTGCTGAGGCCTGGGCTGGAGGTTATTCTGTAAAACTAACTTGACCGGTCCAGAGATTTAGAGCAGCTCAGGGTTTCACACGGATGAGAACACTGATAGTGTCATCTTTATTTTGCTGGGCTAGAGGCAGGGCAGCCGACTCGGGACTCAAAAGTCCCAGGTTCGACCCCCATTCCCACATGCTGTGGTGTCTCTGAGCAAGACACCCAATCCCTAATTGCTCCCTGGGTGCTTACATAGCTGTCCACTGCTCCACCTGGGTGTATCTCAGGTGTGATGGTAATTTTGCCATTGTATGGGAACTACATTGATGACAACTCATAGCACTTTACTTATTTATTATGTGGTAATTACATGTTCTGTGAACGTTGAACTGCTCTCCAAAGCTTTGTAAATAAATCTGAGGAACTATACCTTTGACTGTTTGGGAATCTCCTTTTTTCCATGACACATCCACAACTGTTTAGTAGCGAACCTCATTCAAGATGGCTGTCGCAGCTGAGCAATCTTAGCAAACACAAAAAATATCTATAACTTAGCCAGTTTTACATGTATTGTGCTAGAATCCTTAAAATGAATGAATCCTAATGAATCTCAGAAAGAAATCATTGGATGTGCATCTACATGTTTGAGTCAACTTAACCCAAAATGGCCACCACAGCTGATTAACCTTAGCCTCACACAAAAGCTAACGTAACTCGGTAAATCTTATAGATTCTGAGCTATAATTCAGTGTGGTATAGCTGATTCCCAACACGTCTCGTAATCTTGTGCATAACTTCATTTTCAAGGTTTGACTAAAACAACCCAGTCCCTTTTCGTCAAATGGTGTTGGTTTAAAACTCTGGCGTGGACGGCAGCGGTGCATTCCTGTAAAGAATGTTAGGCCTTTAATCCTTGAAATTAAGATGTATTCTGTTGAAAAGAAACTGTCCAGATGAACTGATTGAGAATGAGCGGATTTGATACCTGGACTATTGAGAATTAACTTTCTTATTCTGTTGATGTTTGCGTCATTAGTCTGTAGCAGTGTCTTACAAACCGTCTCATTATTTATGATCTTAGTCTCTTCTTCTCCACTGGTGGCTTTCACAGTGGATATGCATTGAGAGGCATTCTGCCCCGGAGTAAGAACCCGTCTAAATAAATAATGTTATGTGACGAGCTCCATAAATCCTGAACGTAGTGACTTGTTACTCAGAGGTCAGTGCTCTTTACGCTTCAGGAAAATGTAAATGATGGAGAGGAGTTTATTTTGGAAAGGTTCCTGTTGTGCTCACGTCCTGTAAATTCTGGTTTTCTGTGTTTCCACTGATAAAATATTCATCATCATCATCATCAGCTTTATTTTTAAAAGCACTTTAACACAGCCACAGCTGAAACAAAGTGCTGAACATCAGATACAAACAAGATAAAAGAAAGCATAAAAACAGAGCTACAAAACCAACACACAATTAACTAAAAACTCAATTTCAAATACAATAAAACGACAAGTTAAACAGATGAAATAAATACCAATAAAAATGAAATAAAATCAAGTCTCCGTTGGGTTGAAGGCCAATGAGTATAGATGAGTTTTCAAACGGGTTTTAAAAATGGACAGTAAGATATTGATCTCAGGGTGTGATCTCTTTCCACCACATTTATATTAATTTAATATAATAACCAGCCTCAGATAAACCTAAAACAAATGGTTCTGAAATGTTGTGCGGCTACAACTAATTAACTTCTGACCAAACTCACCCATCACATGTAAAAGTTGTCTGATTCTGGTTCTTTAGCTTGCAGATGTCTGTTAAATGCCTCGGATGTTCAGGCAGACACGACAATTAATCAACTGTTTGTTTTTGTGGATGTGTGTTACATCCTCAGAGATAACCTGCAATAACAGTTGTTGTCATCTGCATTTGGACTTTTTCTCTTCCATAATCTGGAAATGTATTGTTTTTGCTCAGCGATTGCGTTTAAGCTTACCGTACATTTTAATAGAAAATAACTCATCAAAATGGCGTCCTCACTATCGCACACTTTGAAGTCCGTTTGATGAATGTTCGTGAGCATGACCTACACTTGTACGTAGACATTCCTACAGTCATCTGTGAAATACCTGCAAACAAATTACATTAAAAATGTTATTTGTCTTGTGCTTAAAGGAAAATGCCTGCTATCGGGCGAGACAATGGTTCACCTTCATTCTTGTTTTGTGAGTATCAAACGTTTGCTATGTCGCTAATGTGAGAGGTGTTTTACTAATTAGAAGCAGACTTTAATAAAAAAAAAAAAAATGTCACATTTTTGTCATCTGTGTATGTTTCCCATACTTGACAGACTTGATGGGACATAGAGAAATACTAATGTGTCTCAGGATAAATTTTTTTATTGCTCAGCCTTTTTTTTTCTTCTTTCGGCTAACAGTTAGTACATGTCCCAAATTATTTATGTGGTTAAAAAATATCCAAAATATCAGTTTACTTTGAATATTAGAACTTCAACTTTTTTTAGAGGGGTTATATGAAGTTCATCAGCCTTTTTTTGTTTTGTTTGGTGCAGCAGGAAGAATATGCAATGGATGTGCCACGCTAACTGCTACGAATGCATTAGAAGAGCAAAAGTTTATTCAGAGCAACTGAAACTTTATAAAGATACTCTGTCATGAAATCTGGCTACAAAAATAACCATAAGGAAAGAAAGAAAACCGTTGTCATGAAGTGAAGTGGGGGATAATATACTCGTGTGGTTCCCTTTCAGTCATGTCTCTCGGTGCAACATATGATATGGGAATTGCGCCCCCGCGCGATTACCTTAAGGAATACATTCACACCTTTACGGCAGGGGCGTCAGCGTCGCGTCAGAGGCCCTGCCCTCTGGCTACTTAAGCCGCTGACGCACATTCATCATTCTCTTATTGCCCTTCACCTCGCTTAAACCTGAACTCTCTCTCTTCGCGGGACTTCTCTGCTGCTTCATCGCTCGACCAGAGGTGAGCTTGCTCCCTACACAGAGCGCACAAAGAATTATTCCTGTGTACTACTGGGCTAGCGAAAGCTAGTCCGGCACATTTTTCCTTAACCCCAAAGTTTTTTCTTCTCCTCTCTCCGCAGACTGCTTCGCTCGACGGCGCTAACTGCGTCACACCGCTACCTCTGCTAATTCGTAGCAGGCTAGCCAGCGAAAGCGACGCAACGGAGGAGACATCTCAAATAAAGAGAAAAAAGATCTTGGAAGGACTCGCTCGTCTTATCTCGGACATGCCTCCAGAGAAAGGAAAGCGAAAGACAAGACTTCCAAAAAAGACCAGCAGAGCGGCGAGCCCACCCTCGCGCGCCTGCCCCAGCGGATGCGGTTTTTCCCTCTCAGCGACGGACACCCACGAGGCCTGTCCCGTCTGCTTGGGGATGCTGCACGCGAACATGGCGCTGGACGCACCCGAGTCTTGCCCACACTGCAGCCAGATGCTGGAGACTGTGAGGAGGCACCGGGCAGACTTTGTCGCCAAGGCCATGGGGGCTGCTGCGGCGCCAGCAGACCCGGACACGACTGAGCCTCTGACTCCCATGCCGGAGCTCGAGAGCATGGCTTTGGACGACAGCACCTGAGTGCTTTCAGATACGGGGAACAGGGAGAAGACCTCTCCCGTACACCGGTACATGTGCTCCCAGAGACTGACTTTTCCATGCCTGCTCTATTCGACTTGTGTTACAGAGCAACGGACGCACTGCAGATCCCATGGCCGGAGCCTCCACCTCGTCAACAAGTCACGAGGTTGGCAGGAAATTATTTTTATTCAAAGCAGCAGGTCGCCATGAGGCAAAGGATGCCCGTCTTTCCAGACTTCCTCACAGAACTGACTCGCACCTGGTCTCAGCCCAGAGCTCCCATGCTGCTGCCGCTCTCGCAGTTTCTCGACGTGGACGGGATGGATGAAGTGGGAATAGCCAACGTGCCTCAAATTGAGGACACGCTGGCGTCTCATCTGGCTCCCAAGTCATCCGGGACAAAACCAACTCTCCCCAGCAAGGCCTGTCGAGCTTCGGCTTCTCTGCTCGAGAAATGCTACAGGGCTCAGGGTCTTGCGGCACGCGCTATGAACGTGTCCGCAATGATACAAGCCTACCTGGCTGAAAAACTACAGGAGCTCCAGGTAACGACAGACAAGCAGCTGAGCTGCTGGATGAAGCCCGTAGGGCAACAGACTTTGTGCTCCGCATGATGGGGACAGCAGCTGTTGCACAAGGCAGAGGAATGGCTGAGGTGGTCATCGCAATACGCCATCTGTGGATGACCTTAACTGACCTCCCGGAGGGACAGAAAATTCCTTTTCTCCACCATTCGATAGAACCGACGGGACTTTTTGGAAAAGCGCTGGATCGAATTCAGACCAGGCTGGACCAGAGGCGCAAACAGGCTGAAGCTCTCCGAGTGGGCATCCCCAGGAGAACCTTCGCCCCCCCCAAGGAGTCAGCTGGGAGCAGAGCACCGCAGCCTCGACACCATTCAGCCACACGTGCCCCACCGCAAAAGCGGCCGGCGTACGAGGCGAGCACCGGCAGAGACCACCGCCGGGCCCACCTCGGACCGAACACGCCTGGAGTAAGAACAGATTTGTTCCCCGCCAGGCGGACCGGTACAGAACCTCCTCGGTGAATCGGGACACCAAACAGAAGCGTGCCTGATGAACCAGGACCGCTTCTTAACTTTACACGATCACCCGCCCACGTGGTACGGGAAATTATCTTTTCACGTCCAGACTTTGTTTGTAGCACGGTACAAAAAGCTGGTGACTTTGTTTTAGACACAAATCATGTTCTTTCTGCTGTGAGTGACATAAAGTCAAATATGTCGTTACACATAAGCACGAATAAAGCTAAAAAAAAGCCCCTCTCTGTTTTCTTGACTCAAAAAAAAAAACAAAACAACAACAAACACAATAACATCAGCAGAACGGGTCCCTCTGGCCTGCCAGCCGACATAAAGGGAGGGGGCCATCTCCCCTCCCTCACAGCTCACGGGGTGTTAGCCTAATCAATAAACCCCAGCAGGGTGCCTCGGTTCTGTCTGCAACAGACAGGCCCAAAGGCACCTGCAAACAGGCCCTATACTCCTTACAGAGACAGGTGAGGGGGGTCACGTGCTCCGACCCCCGCTCCGTTGTAAACCACTGGGCGGACAATACACAAACCAAACAAACCAGTGACACGTCCGCGCTCTAGGGGTGTGTGCCGACAGAATCTGACGACCCACCTTCCTGGTCACCTATTATTCAACGGTTCCCAGTAAGGGACTGGGGAGCCACGGCAGAAGCCTGCAGGCTAACACCAACTTCACACGTTCACAAAGGCAGTTGTGATGAAACTGCAGTGTATGTAAACAAGCCAGGGCTGAATCAGACTCCTCTTCCTTTTAATCGAAGAGGACTGAGCTCTCTGTCACCAACCAATATAAAGTCTGCTTAGCACAAAGGACCATCTCCACATTCTCATGCTGAAGCTGCCCCCTAATCCATGGTGGGCGACATGCAATGCTCAAGCAGTGATCTTGCAGCATGTGACCGTGCTCAATGTGCTGACTCAGTTTTGTTCTTAAACAACGTACCCCCACCGGGTGAAACACAGCCCACCGGTGGTTTGTCAGGCTCCAGGAACCTTTTAAGGCCGGAGACCAGTAAACCAGGCCCACCAGGAAACGGGCTGGAGCCAGGAGATCTGCTCGTTTACAAAACTTGCAACTCCTCCGATCAATGACCCCCAACAAAAAGAGGAAAAAGACATTCTGTCCCGCTTTTGTCTAATAATGACAACAGATTGCCTCTGCCCCCAAACACTCTTGATCAGAGCAGGGAGGTACATCTGCAGGAAGGTCCTCTCCCTAATGTGGTTGACCTTCAAGGGACCATAGGAATTAGGGTCCTTGAGGAAGAGCTGGTTCTACCACCTGCTCCTCTACAGGGACCCTCCACGTCACCAGGAGGAACAGCCTCGCCACTTGGGCTGAGAGCTGTGGCAAATTTCAGTTTGATGATGGAAAAGGACAAGCTGGTGGCCTCAGGCCTTCCAGAGAATATGGTAAATACCATTCAAAATGCACGAGCTGTGTCAACTCAGTCTCTTTACGCCCGGAAATTGCGTATTTTTGAAGCCTGGTGCACAGAAAGAAATATTATTTCTTATACATGTGACCTGGCTCAGCTTCTCACCTTTCTTTAGGACTTGCTGGAGAAAGGTTTTTTTTTTTCAACAATGAAGGTGTTCCTATCAGCAATTTCGGCCTGTCACGAAGGCTGGGGGAGCATGGCGCCTGGCGCGCACCCGTTCATATTAAGATTTATGAAGGGCGTGCTGAGAAAGAGACCCCCCAGCAGGATCTTGACCCCTGGATGGGATCTTAGTCTGGTCTTGGGGGCTCTCTGTGATCCCCCATTCGAACCACTGAGCGACATTAAGATAGATTTATTATCTTATAAGACCGCTCTTCTCCTGGCTCTTTGCTCGGCGAAACGTGTGGGTGACCTCCATGCCTTGTCCGTACACCCAATGTGTACCAGGTTCGCCCCTGATGGGTCAAAGGTCACCCTAAGGCCTAATCCCGCATATATCCCCAAGGTCTTGACTCTAAACCACAGAAGTCTGGACTTTGATCTCTCTTCTTTTCCACCTGCTCCTGTCCTCACTCAGGAACAGGAAAGGCTGAAGGCTCTCTGCCCCGTGAGAGCTTTAAGCACTTACATGCAGAGAACAGCCGAATGGAGAAAAACAAATCAACTGTTTGTGTGCTTTGCAGCACCTGCTACCGGAAAGGCCCTATCAAAGCAGCGCCTCTCACACTGGGTGACTGAGGCCATAAAAAGGGCGTACAGTAGCAAAGGTCAACAGGTGCCCTCTGGAGTGCACGCTCACTCTACTCGGGGCTTGGCCACCTCGTGGTCACTGTTCAAGGGTGTACCAGTTGCAGACATTTGTGCTGCTGCGAACTGGAGCTCATTAAACACTTTTGCAAAGCATTACAGTTTGGATGTTACTGCGTGTGATGTCACTCAGGCTGTCCTTTCTAACACACAGTAGAAAGCAGCCTTGAGATGCCTGCTGAATAGAGGCAGACGTTCACACTAGCATGCATTTTACTGAGCATTTCAAGGGCGTGATTGAATTACGTTCCCATAGCATATGTTGCACCGAGAGACATGACTGAAAGGGAACTGAAAGTTATGCACCATAACTCATGTTCCTTGAAGGAAGGGAACAAGGTGCAACATACTTGGCCCTTTTCAATGCTGAAAGCTCGGTGAAGTGCATCTTGCAGAATGATGAATGGGTGTCAGCGGCTTAAGTACCCAGAGGGCGGGGCCTCTGGCGCGATGCTGACGCCCCTGCCGTAAAGGCGTGAACTTATTCCTTCAGGTAATCGTGCGGGGGCGCAATTCCCATAGCATATGTTGCACCTCATTCCCTTCCTTCAGGGAACATGAGTTATGGTGCATAACTTTCAGTTTACCCTCCATCTGTCTATGTTGTTAGTTGGATAACTTGGAAAAACAAATGAGGGAGAGGGAGTCACTATACGGAGTGTTGCGTACACTTTTCATCACCCCAGCTTCAAGGTAAAAGGTTATTCAAAGGCTCTCTCTATAGATGATGTAACAATTTAACAGGTGTATAATGTCAGCTACGAAATATATTTTTTCTCAGCAAAGAAATTATTGTTTTTACCGTGTTTTCTTGTAAAGTCCTTCACTTCTGTTGCCGGTCGCCATTTTGAACAGGGCAAATGGCGAACTACTTTTTTTAATCCAGCAGATTTGACCATTTCGTGAAACGGTTAAGCTCAGAAAAACCTTGTGCTATAAAGTCAGCTAAGAAATATATTTTTTCTCAGCAAAGAAATAATTGTTTTTACCGTGTTTTCTTGTAAAGTCCTTCGCTTCTGTGGCCGGTCGCCATTTTGAACAGGGCAAATGAGGCGCTGACGCGTAGGCCGCTGAGAAACATCCATAAGTTCACCCTCCATGTTAAAAACTCTTCGTCTGACTCTTCGAAAACAAGCAATAAGGCTGCAGAGTAACACACTGGCTGCTAACTGCTATAGAGAGAGCACTCTCTCTAGCCCCCCTTAGGGCGGGGACCGCTTTTTTTCACCATATCCGGCGCTGACCGGATGTGGTCCGTGAGCAGTTGTCTGGTTGATTTAAGAGCCCGTAAATAAGTTTTTTCGTTTTTATTGATAGGTAATTAGTTATTAGCTGTACTGCATTTTAAATAAAAATAGCGCAAATCCGCTTATGAATTATAAAAGTTAGTCAATCCGCTATAGCGCTAACAAATTGTTTAGGTCCGCTATTAGCGGATTAGCGCTTTAGCGCTCCCTGGCGGTTTGGTGCCCAACACTGATGCTCGGGTCCAAAAACTAAAACCTCAGGCTTGTCCGTGTTCAGACACAGAAAATTTAGGGTAATCCAGGTTTTTATGTCTTTAAAACATGCTTGTAGTCTAAGTAGCTGATTGGATTTATTCATGGACAAATATATTTGTGTATCAAATTCAGAAAGAAGTGTGGGGTTTTTCCTTTTTTAGGTAGTGCAT
>JBBPBX010040475.1:0-23466 GCA_038048925.1 Garcialebias charrua
TGTAACAGCATTGTTTAACAATTGAATAACCTTGTTTTAAAAATGTGAAATGCAAGCACAGTTAATAACTTTCAGTATTTTATATGTGTACATTCAATCTTTAATATACTTTCTGAATAATGGCCGGTAATCAATACAAGTTTTCTTTACAAACCTTATATACGGTGAGGTTGTTTATGTTTTAACAATCAGAATCAATACATAGTTGTTTTTTTAATAAAGCAACCACATACAGAAACATGTTCAGTTACAAACATACAATAAATACAAAAATTAAAGAAAAAAATGAAATAGCGTAATGTGTGTTGTATTAATTAGAAAATTAGAAAGAGTTAGTCATTTTGTACTGTTGGTTGAAGATTATTATTGTTTAATCTGATTGTTGGAAAAAAGGGGCAGATATAATAAGATTTATTCTTCTTTCTGCTACCTTTCTTTTTTTTTTTTGTACATTATCATTTATGGGATTGTCTTGTATTGTTTCTTTTGTAAAAAAATGAACAAATTTAATAAACATAAACATTTGTCTTTAAAATATTAACTTCCATTATTTTTTTTTATTTTTTTTTTTAGAATAGCGCCACTAGTGCCTTTAAAATATTAATTTCCATTCATTTTGTTGTTGTTGCGTGTTTTAATAGCGCCACTAGTGCCCCCTTAATAGCGCCACTAGCGCCCCCTTCATTTCCGGAGTGCAATAACCACTTCCGGGACTGACACCGGTCCGTGCTACAGTCTGCAGCCAAGACCTTCTCGGTATGTTGACATTTTATCGCTTTTTTTTCTCCGAGCATTATGTGACGTCAGCGCCGCTCCAGCTGGAGCATAAACCTCTGGTTCTGAAAGTCCACACGCAAACTCGAAAGCGGAGAATTCTCAAATATCCACTTTGGTCAGAGTTTTTTAATTATTCGTTTATAGTTACATCAACCGGAGTTCACGTGTGGATGAAAGGCCAAACCGCATGATAAACTGTTTGGTTATACTGATAAACGGCTACGTGTGTACAGGGCCTCAGTCTGCAAGACTTCTCCCTCCTGGTTGGGGATGCCCAAAGTCCACAGCAAACTTCACTTTTTCTTCAAAATACCCCACACCCCCACTTCGAATTTCTTGTTCCTCACCATGTCTCCACAAAGCAGATCACACCTGTGGCCTGTCTTTTTCCACTGTCGTTGTCATTGTTGCAGAAATCATCTTCAGATCTCCCCCTCCCTCCACACAGCCCCAATTGTCCACCATCAGCATCTCTTCACACAATTTTTCATCCGATCACGCTCATTCACTGATATTCAGTCCCACAATAAATTCATTACTTCAATGTCATTACACTTTGTATCCAAGGAGCCACAGTCCTCATCATTCTTGTAAAACTCCCCAGCCTGCACACACTCCCACCCTCTGTCCACAGAATTATAATTCACGTAGGCTGCATGGATGCATCCTGTCATCACTCCAAAACCACCAGAACTGAGTTGAACAAACTTCTGGAATTTCTCAACACCTGTGGCAAATAAGAGTTTATAATCTGTAGGACAAAACTTATGTTCTTGCAAATTATTTTTTTCTGAGGAATTACATAAGTTTTTATGACATTCTGTGTATGTATATATATATATGTATGTATTATATATATATATATATATACAGGAAACCCTCGAGGTACGACACCTGCGACCTACGGCAACTCAGACTTACGATTTTATCATATTTAATAAAAATATGATTAAAAATTTTTTTTTTTAAAATATATATTTTTTTGTGTGTGTTTAAAAGTTATTAATTTCATGTGTATAGCACTTTGTTGCAGCTGTGGTTGTTTTAAATGGCTTTATAAATAAAGTATAATTATTAATTTTACGTTTTGATTAGAAATTTATCGTATTTACGCAACTTCCGGTCGTTTCCGGTCGCCATTTTACAACAGCACTGCGGTCAATGGAGCTCCAGAGGCTACTGTCAGCTGGCTCCGTGTGCCCGATCAGGGTTGCCTCATACGGATAAATTAGCTGGAAACACTCGGTCAACTCTGTGGACGTCTCAGGTCCGGAGGAGCGGGCGATCGGCGGCCACAACGCCGCCCGACATGCTAACGACAGCAGCTAACAGAGCAGCTAACACAGGCGAAGACACCGAGCCGACATGCCGCGGAGGGGCCATCTGCGGCCGGGAGCTCGCCGCAAATGTCCGCCTGGCAGTCGGGGGACACCGAGCTAACGCGGAGATACAAAGCCGATGCCTGAGCAGCCGCGGATCGCCCCGCGATGGCTCCAACAACGCCGCCCGAGATGCTAACGACAGCAGCTAACAGAGCAGCAAACACAGGCGAAGACACCGAGCCGACATGCCGCGGAGGGGCCATCTGCGGCCGGGAGCTCGCCGCAAATGTCCGCCTGGCAGTCGGGGGACACCGAGCTAACGCGGAGATACAAAGCCGACAGCCTTTTTGAATGAACTGACATGCTAACCAGTGCTGCTAATAGCGGGGCCTAACCGTAGCTAACGCCGAGCTTGTTTTGGATGGAGGACATCGCGGAGAAACGGCTTTCAGTAAGTTTTTTTTTTTTTCTGGCTCCAAATGTATGAAGTTAAGAAGCTAACAGTCATTCTTTTAAACAGTTTTGACCACGTGTGTGCGTGTGGAGCGTAAGGAAGCTGGGGGAGCTCGCACCCGAGCTAATACTAAAAGACGAAGGCAGGCTTTGACCAGCTCAAAGTAAGACATTATATTTTTTATTTATTGTACAGTACTGTATTCATTTACTGTACAGTTCTGTGCATGTTCATGGCCTAGTATGTCTGCTTGTTCAGTCTCATGCCATTAAATATGTGTGCGGCGCTCCGTTAGCGGTATAGCCGCGACCTATGTCAGAAACGCGGACCTACGACAGGCAGGTGTTTTTGGTCCGCGAGGTACGACAACATCGACCTAAGTCACACACGTAGGTCCCTATCCCTGACGTAACTCGAGGGCTTGTATATATATATATATATATATATATATATATATATATATATATATATATATATATATATATATATCACAGTAAAACCACTTAAAATATTATTTTGAATGAAACTTGTTGATGACATCATGAGTTTTTGTTTGTTGTTAGAGCATTTTAATAAGTGGACAGTATTGAAGTGACTGTTCTGATGATATGTCAAGAAATAAACTAATATACCAGACATTTTCTATTTCTGAATTCCTGGATATGTTGGTGTAGCGGATTGTATTTTCTAGTTGAAACTGAACGCATCGTGATGCTGTAACAAGCTGTGAAGAAGAGCAAGATTTTTAAAAATCTGAATCGTGGACAGCTTGACTGCAGGATCCAAACAGTTCCTAACACAGCTTAGCTCCACACTTCACTTTAGACTGCAGTAAATAAATACATACCTGTGTAACCCTGATGTTTGGTTTGATACCAGTGAACTGATGAATCGCTCACCCAGGAACTCTTCTCAGCTTCACAACATTTATTAACATGAACTTCATCTGTAACAGAAAAAAAAAACATGTGGTTGGTGGTGGTCTGACATGTAGCTCCTGCCCCAACTCTGAGAACGTCAGGCAGTAAAAAATGCCATCAAGCCAGTCTCCACTTCCAAAATGATAAGATAAGATAAGATAAGATAAGATGCCTTTATTAATCCCACAGTGGGGAAATTTACATTGTCACAGCAGCATAGAGGACAGGGACCAGTTCAGAAAATGTTAAAAAATCTCTATATACATAAATAATACAAATTAGTACAAAAAAACACTGAAACAGTATAAAACAAAATATAGCTACTAAGAGCTACTAAGAGCAGCGCGTGTTGTACAATCTGATGGCGGCCGGAAGGAAAGACCTGCGGTATCTTTCCTTCACGCACTTAGGGTGCCGCAGCCTGGCACTAAAGGAGCTGCTCAGGGCTGTCAGAAGCCGTTTTCGCATTGGCCAGCCCTCCCCGGCTCTCCCAGCTTCTAACCCGGGTTCGGCGTATTCGCATTTACCTTTTCCGCCCGGGATCCACCCTTGTTCTGGAACCATGTCCACCGTGGTTCTATCGGGCCGAGCCCTGACGGACCCAGTTTCACGTCATGTACTGCTCACATTTGATTCGTTGTTTGCAGCTGGGGCGGGACTCATTCAAACAACCTCAGCGCGAGGGTTGAATTTCATTCAAATTTAACTACAGAAACCCCTAAAACAATTGTTAGCTGAATTAGTTTTTCTGAGTTAATTTTTTGTTAATAACTGATCACAAATCAGCTTATGTTACAACGTAAATAACAACGAAGCGCGGACCCATTTCCACCTTTCAGCGCGACTTGAATGTCATTAAACAATAACTAAAACAATAAATAATATTGTCTAACTGTTGCGCGCAGCCAGGGTTTTAAAATATAACTAATAATCTCTAACTTCTACGTGCAGCTAAAATGTTAAGAGGAGTGATTCCTATATGGGTAAGGTGGACACCTGAAAATCCAGTCTGCCCCAATAGCTCAAAGAGTTAGTGCACTGCTGTTTTGACCGGGAGAAGCGGGTTCGCTTCCCGCCTGGGACAAAGTTATTTTACTTTTTTCTTTTTAATTCACATTTTCTTTTAAATAAAAAGGAGTCTGTTTGGTTAACAAACTCCTTTTTATTTACTCCAATAAAAAAATAAAATAAAATAACTTTGTCCCAGGCGGGAAGCGAACCCGCTTCTCCCGGTCAAAACAGCAGTGCACTAACTCTTTGAGCTATTGGGGCGGACTGGATTTTCAGGTGTTCACCTTACCCATATAGGAATCACTTCTCTTAACATTTTAGCTGCACGTAGAAGTTAGAGATTATTAGTTATATTTTAAAACCCTGGCTGCGCGCAACAGTTAGACAATATTAGTTATTGTTTAATGACATTCAAGTCGCGCTGAAAGGCGGAAATGGGTGCGCGCTTCGTTGTTATTTACGTTGTAACATAAGCTGATTTGTGATCAGTTATTAACAAAAATTAAACTCAGAAACACTAATATATATATATCCAGCTAACAATTTTTTTTAGCGGAGTCTCCTCTCTTAAAACACGAACACTCCACCCACGTGAAGAGAGCACCCCACCCACTTCCAGAGAACTGCCCACCCACTTCAAGGCGGCTCTGCGGCAAATGCGTAATGAACGCGGGTGGCCCAGAGCCACCATGGGGCGGCCCGGGGCATTGAGGGCTGGCCAATGCGAAAACGGCTAGAGAGTGATGCATGGGGTGGGACGGGAACACCAGCATGCGCTGAAGCTTGGTCCTCATTCTCCTGTCAGCCACCACCTCCACTGGGTCAACATGACACCCAAGGACAGAGCTGGATTTCCTGAGGATCTTGTTCAGTCTCTTCCTGTCAGCAGTAAAGATGCTGCTACCCCAACAGACCACTCCATAGAAGATGGCTGATGCCACCACAGCATCAAAGAATGGTGGTTTTGTTGTGCACACAAACACTATGAATTATGCCCTGATGCATGCTCAATAATCCAGGTAGAAAAATCTAAAAAAGCCAAGTCTGGTCCTCTGTACATTCAAAAATCAAAGCAAAACAAAGCAAAAAAATAATAATTGTAGAAACGTTTCGTCTTTCGTCCGAAATACTTCCTCAGTCTGAGGTGCTGTATTCAGCTCAGTCTTATAAATAGCACCCTCTCACAGTGTTACACAACCAGTTGGCTGATGACAGCCGAAACCAGCTGCTCACATGATCAAGGAGGACCATCAGCCTAACGATGGATCGTTAGCACCCTGATGGTTGTTTGCTATTCACAGAGGGCTGAGTGATACCAGCAATCACAGCATTGTAGGAGGGGGACAGTTGAACCCGGAGGCCTCCACCTCTGTTTAATGATGGACGGTTTCTTTTCACAAAGATGGCCTCCTTTACTCCTCTCTCAAACCATCGTTTCACTTTTAAGAACTTTCACAACTTATTATCTGAATATCACAGGATTTAGCCTCAGTTTAAAAAGCACAAGACTAGCTATACATGCTACACATTATGGTAACCTTTGTGAGTTTTCAAAATAAAAGCTGTTAATGACGTCATGCTGTTGTTACAAAATTATTTGTGGATGATTTATTTATATTATTATTTATTATATAATATGAGAACTGTTACCATCAGGGAAAAGGTACAGATCAATCAAGACAAGAACAAACAGATTTAAATATAGTTTTTATCTGTCCACCGTTACTGAACTTAACTAAATCTGTAATAAAAACTGAATAAGGGACAACTGGTGTAATATCAATCTGCTTGTGTTGCACATTTGAAATGTTTCAAACCTGTTATTAACTTTAAAGTGAAACTAAACCCAGGTTGTAGACGGTAACTCCTCCTTCCAAAATCTCCCTGAAAATGGGCGTGTCGAGAGACAAGGAGGGGTGGAGGTAGAGTTGTGCTTTTGTTCACGCCTCCACCTGCAACAACCTAAAACAAATTAAACCTCTAGCCAACAACATACACCAAGCAACAACAAAGAATAAACATGTAGATGTATTTATCCATTCCACCCATTCCATCCAAAACCAAAGGCCTAAAAAAATGAAAATGAAAATAAAACCGCTTGTCAGGAGTGAAATGCAGCATTTCCATATAAGGTATGCACTTCTCATCTCTGCAGGGGATTGGCTCTGCTTGAACCACCTGTGTGACATCACACATGAGCAGACATGTCACACATGAGCGTTTGCACAAATAAGAAAATTAAGGTGTAATCCACCAGTTCAACCCATAGAACTACCGTAAACACATTTTTAGACCAAATATTGCCAATTTACACAGATATGCACAATTATGTGAGAATAAACACAGCCATAGTGCTAGATAACATTTTAAACACATTCTAGGGAGTTTATCAGCTAAAAAAAGTTAATTTTGGGTTTAGTCGCACTTTAATATAGTTTATATTTTTATATTGTTTTATATTTTACTGTTTTTACTTTTGTTCTGGGAAGCAAACCCAGATTTCACTGTATTCATGTGCAATGATAATAAAGGTCTCTTCTATTCTATTTTGCAGCAGATTTTGAATTGTCTTCTGTTGAACTTGATCCACCACAAAGACTGTGTGGTTCACAGAGTTTCTGCACAAATCAAAATATGAAACTTTAAATTAAAATGTTCTCAGAGAACAATAAGTATATTTTTTATCCACCTTATTCCTGGGGGTGTCACTGTAGAAGCGATAATGTGTCTTACTTCCGTTTGACCCCGGAAGTAGAATTTCTGCATTGGCTCCTCGTTGTTTTCTTGCTAACCTGTGCGCGTCGTTGAAGTTCTGTTTTCTGTTATTTCGAGCTAATATTGTCACGAAGATGTCTTGTGGAGCTCGGGTACCTGTTGCGCTGTTCGTGGCTGTACGAATAATCAGACGAAGCTGAATTTGTGGCTGCAACTAGTGTGTGTTGAACATGCTCCGAAAACAAAAACCTGCATCCTTCTTTGTGGCTGGGCTACGAGAAACCACCTGAAAAAAGACTCTGTATCCTCCAGAGGATCAGGTATGATTTAAGAGACAGCTTTTAGTGTTATGATTTTATGTAGTCAGTGATTAAATGATACTAATATTTTCGTTCATAACTGGCAAATAAACACACGCACCTATATATGTATGCTGTGTGTGCGTTTATTTATACATATCTATCTATATATCTATATATATATATATAATATATATATATATATATATACATATATATATATATATATATATATATATATATCATATATATATATATATATATATATATATATATATATATTAGGCATGTAACGGTTGTAATGGGTTTACCGAACCGTATCGGTACACCACGTTCGGTTCGGTCCACCTGCGTACCGTTTCGGTTATTTTTTCACTCATTAAACGTTCTTAACAGGGGAATATATGCACCGCGGAACAAAATTTCCTGGGCGCGTTTCAGCACGGACCTATTTTCGCGTGGCACGCGCAGCATTTAGCCGTTAGCATCTCGTGCGGTCTCCTGTTTTTGAACGTTATAGCTTTCTTCAAAAGACGAGCGCACGCGCAGCTTGTGTGGACTTTGCTTCATGAAGACTCTGCAGCAGCTGAGTGCGTGACGCAGCAGCAACACGTCACGTGAACGCGCTGGAAACTGTCATCCGAACGTGAACAGCAGCTGCATTAAAACTCCTTCATCAGGTAATCAGAGCGGTCCAGAGCAATAACACAAGCTGTATGAGTTTTTAAATCACTGAATCTGTCTGAACGTTGTTATATGCGCAGGTTTTAAAGTTACTGAGCGTCGCTATGAGACATTCATCACGTCAACACTTCAAAAAGTTCAGCTCTTTATGAAAAAACTAACTGATGTTGTCAACAACAAGCCCTGGACCAGATTAAAGCCCTGCCTGCCATGATGATGAAGAGTGAGAGATTCAATTGTTCAAGAGGTATTGTTTTATTATTATCTAAATAATCTTTTTTTTTAAATCATAATCTTATTAACTTGTTTTTTTTTTAAATCTCTTTTGTTTTTTATTTCCAGTCTGTGACAGAGGTAAATCCACCTGCAGCTAAGTGATGACTGAACTGAACTCTGAACTGTTCCCACAGTCCCACCTGTCCCACCAAGAAGAAGTTGTGAGTACAGTAATGAGGACAAATACAGCCACACTGCTGCTACTGGACAAAAACTTGATTAGTTAGATTGTAAACAGTCTGTTGCTGCTTATTGTTCTGACTGTTATTGTATTTATTAAGATTTTTATTATTGTTAGTATAGTTTATTTATTGTAGAGTGCTGTTTATTTAAAATCAGAGTCAGAGAGTCTTTATTGTCATTTGCACCGCATGTGGTACATGTGATGAAAACGAGATTATGTACACGGGGTCCCAGTTACATCCAACAACAAATGCAAGAGAAAAACAGTAATAACATCTAGAATTAACTAAGAAAAACATCAACTAGTAATACACTAAGCCCTAATATAGTGGAAAAACATCATTATAAACAGCAGCACGAACATGAGTCTGTATGAGCAGATGGTCACAGATGAACACAGCAACAAGAAAACAGATCAGCATCAGCATGATGTGATATTTTGCAGTGTTTATTTTTATTTTATTTTTATTTATTCATTCATGAGTCTAACAGCCTCAGGGTAGAAGCTGTTCCTCAGTCTAGTGGTTCTACATTTGATGCTCCTCAACCTCCGTCCTGAGGGGAGTGGGGCAAAGAGTGAGTGTGCTGGGTGAGTGAGGTCTTTCATGATGCAGGTGGCTCTTTTCCTGCATCTGGAGGTGTAAATGTCTGTGATGGTGGGGAGACTGACTCCGACAGACCTCTGTGCAGCCTTCACCACTCTCTGTAGAGCTTTCCTCTCTGCAACTGTGCAGCCTCCATGCCACACGTTGATGCTGGAGCACAGGACGCTTTCCACTGCACACCTGTAGAACGAGGTGAGAACTGGGCTGCTCAGACCAGCACGTCTCAGTCGTCTGAGGAAGTAGAGTCTTTGATGACCTTTCTTGATCAGGCTGGTGGTCATCCAAATGGGTCACTTTTATTTATTACTACAATACAATACAAACATATTTTTGGCACATTTTCAAAATAAAAATTTTGTAAGTCTTTATTTTGTAAAAAAAAAAAAAAAAAATTTGTACCGAAAAAACCCGAAAATAAACCGAACCGAGCTCTCCTTGTAGTTGAACCGAACCGAAATGTGATTTTAGCGTACCGTTACACCCCTAATATATATACATATATATATATATATATATATATATATATATATATATATATATATATATATATACCGTATTCTCCGGCGTATAAGTCGCACCTTTTTGCCTACATTTCTAAGCCCTGCGACTTATAGGCCGGTGCGACTTATACGTCGATTTTTCCAATATTTTGGTCATAATTTGACTTTGGTCAAAAACTCCAAAAATGGTGCAGTACCAGTTTCGGCCGCTATGGGCGCTAAGAAACCCTTTACAGTACCTACACTGTTGACATCTGCCTGGTCCAAAAATGGTGCAGTGACACAGAAGATGAAGACTTCAATGGTTTTGAATAAATAAATAAAAACCATAAAATAAATACAGTATCTGTTTCTGTCATCATTTTAAACTGAGACACGTTTTTTACTGTAATGTCAGCTAATAAAAATATATTTTTATGTGTTTATCTTTAAAGATAAATGATGAAAGACACAAAATATACAAAAATTATGTTCATTTATTAATGAAAAGTTCAACTAAGACACATCAAACAAAATACTGTAGTTTTTATGTGATAATCTTGTCAAAAGTCCTTCCAAACAATTTGGCAGCCAGTCCATTTTGGGCAAAACACCAGTTCACGTGAGGTGCGACCTATAGGCCGGTGCGACTTATAGGCCGGTGCGACTTATACGTTGATTTTTCCATTTAATTGGGCATAATTAGGTTGGTGCGACTTATACTCCGGTGCGACTTATACGCCGACGAATACGGTATATATATATATATATATATATATATATATATATATTATATATATATATATATATGTATATATATGTATATATATATATATATATATATATATATATATATAATATAGGTGTGTGTTTATATATATATATAATATAGGTGTGTGTGTGTGTTCATAAATGAACCCTAATGTTTGTATAATGTACTTTTACTTTCAGATGGGCTTGATGAGAGTGTGGAGCTGTAAACACCACCAGTCACATGCAGCATGACTGTTGGAATGTGGATTGACATAATGTCAGAACAAACCAAGGACCTTATTCTATGGTTGCCCCGTGAAACAATTAAAGCAACATGTTTTGCAGAAAGCTAAAAACTTGGACTCCAGAAGTGAATCATACATGCAAATAACACTGTGAAATATTTATTGGCTGTTTCTCCCTCTGGAATAATCATGTTTATTTCAGATGCTTATGGTGGTAAATGCAGTGACAGGTATATAACACAGAACTCTGGGTTTCTGGACTATCTGCGTGCTGGAGATCAGGTGATGGGTGATCGTGGTTTCACAGTGAGGGACCTGCGGTTTCACAGTGAGGGACCTGCTGCAAGAGTGTGGTGTGTCAATGTAATTGTTCCAGCATTCACACGCAAAGGATGCCAGCTTATTTCAAGTGAGAAGACATTAAATGTAAACATTTTTCTCAAACATGTACAGTACTGGTGTACTTGCTGTAAACGTAACACAACTCAACATGTTTTTTAAAGGATGCAATGTTAACTATATTACATTAGAAAAGTATTTGCTAAAATGATTCATTTGTTATGTACAATAGTTGACTGTTAACCTTCTTACAAGGTTAGTTTTTTGTGTGCACTATATCAGTTAATTTTGGATTAAACTACTGTTTCTATCTAAATGTCACTTTTGTCATTATCAAGTTTTTAAAGATCGTTTCCTGTCTATTTCATTATTTGTTTTCATTTACTGTATTTTATTAAAAGTTCTCAAGGTGCTTCATTTGTGAATCAGTAAAGTCTTTGTCAAAAGAAATGTCAAGCTCCAGGTGCTCAGTTGGTGTCCAGATAAACATCTTGCAGCTCAAAAGTCCAAGACAACATCATTGTTAGCTGGACCTGGAGATGTGGATTTTTAATGCTTAGACTGGACTCTGTGTTTGCCTTAAGGTAAATAAGAAAGTGTCCCACCTCTCTTAACATAACAGGACCAACCTTGTTAATGTGAAGATACTAATAAGCTTCAGAGCTTTTCAGATTGCTCATCGCTTCGCCATCTGAAGCAACTGTCAAAGTAGCTAAGTATGCTAGTAGCTAAGTATGCTAGTAGCTAAATATGCTAGTGTACGTTATTTTCGGACACTTCTTCAAGTCGTCCTCCCACCCCTCAACAGCTGTAGGTAGCGGTAAAACAATATCTCCACATTTGAGTTGTGATAGTTTGTGTTCCCACATATTTTATGACCTAAAACCTCTGACGAAAACCGGTTAGCGCGTTGCTAGCGTGTAACAAAAGTGCCGGTTCTGACTTTCGGCGGAAGTCGTTCACATAATTCGCGCAAGGCATCATGGGGCGTAGGAATAAGGTGGATACACACTAACCAGAAACCATCAGTGATTTTGGTTGACATGGACAAATAACACAAAGCTCTTGTAATTCTCAAAATTTACCAGTAAAAAGAAACACGATGTTAAAATGCTATAAATGTCATTTCTGAAATTAATGTACAATTTTAACTGTTATTTTTCCAAATGGTTATTGTCACTTAAAAATATTAAACATATAAATTATTTTAAATTAAACATTCCTGTTTTTACTTGAACTATGTTGCATTTCAATGAGACAAACTTTCTGCACAGTAATGATGTGATTTGTGGTAAAGTCGTACTTACCCTCACTGTTTCTACAACATCCTGAAGAACGAGCAACAAACACAGCAACTTAGGGAAAATTACATGGAAAATGTCCAACTTTGGAGGGCCTTTATTTTGAAATTCCACATGAGATCTTGGTGACATTTGGTGAGCAACATCTGGAGATGTTCTACAGTCAGCCTGAAGTGAGACTGGTCACTGGAAACTAAGAGTTATGTTTTAATATTAATGGAAACTTCAGGGAAAACAATTTAACATTCTCACATAATGAACATACAAATAACCACAAAACAGAGACAAAAGTTAAATATTCCATTCATCCATCCATTTTCTTCCGCTTATCCGGGGTCGGGTCGCGGGGGTAGCAGCCTAAGTAGGGAGGCCCAGACTTCCCTCTCCCCAGCCACTTGGAGCAGCTCCTCTGGGGGAATCCCAAGGCGTTCCCAGGCCAGCCGAGAAACATAGTCCCTCCAGCGTATCCTGGGTCTTCCTCTGGGTCTCCTCCCGGTGGGACATGCCCGGAACACCTCACCAGGGAGGCGTCCAGGAGGCATCCTAACCAGATGCCCGAGCCACCTCAACTGGCTCCTCTCGATGTGGAGAAAGTTAAATATTATGGATCCATATTCACAGGAGGACATTAAAAATAATTTATGAACATAGACCAGCAAGAATGACTTCAATCATCTAGAGTCAAAACATGAAAAACACATTGGAGTTTTTTATTTATTTAACTTAGCAACACAAAAAGTTCTCTACTCTTTGGATATGGGGGCGACATTCAAACTTTTAGTGGAAACAGCTGAGCAGGAATGTTGGTCCCATTACAGCTTCCAGTGCTAACATGTGTTTTATGTACAGAGTTTGTACCAACAGGAGACACACATCAGCTTTTATTTTGAAAGAACCTCGCAAACGTCACTACCTAATTCATGGTGTTAGCGCGTGCACAACCAAACCTCATGAGCGCTGACTTTTAGAAGTGGAGGCTGCTGGACCAAAGTATAATATTGAAAAATTTTACTAGAAAGTACAACCATACCTGTTATAAATTCCCCAGTATCTATGCATTGTTTTTGTTCAGGCATATTGTTAGACAGCTAATACGTATTTTTTACGTTAGACAGCTAATTCGTATTTTTACGTCAGGCATCTTGTTAGACAGCTAAGGGGTCCTTGGGGATAAATACTGTAGAGCTGAGAAAGCCGTTGGTTTTATAGCCGTTGGTGTTTTCTATCGTTGATGCCTGTCTGCGTTTGTGACAAAGGTGAGCTTAAAGCTCCACTGACATGATTTTTTAACTTTTCAAAAAATGGCACAACATATATAAATATTAAGATTGACCTCTGACCGTTTTTGCGAAAATAATGTTAAATGAATGAAAATTCCTCTCAAAAATTGTTTAAAATTAGCGCCGTTTTTTTAGACGGAAATTTCGGGTTTTCCGGTCACGTGTTTGTGACGTCAGATAAAGGAATTCCCTCCAACCGCACATTGAATACAATGGACAAATATATAAACGCATCCGTCGAATTTAGCCATCTAAAACTGTAGATATTAGCGATTTAGCTCCAGTTCGTGAAGCAGAAGTTATTTTGAGTGATAAAAAACAAGGAGCAATGTTTCATTTCTCCGTGTTGCTTGTTGTTATTTCAGGAAATGTTGCACATTCATGAATTGAGCACCAGATGTCAGCAAAGCTACCGTGAACTCTTACAGAGCTCTGTAATGGAGAAATATCTAAACGTATCCGTCGAATTTAGCCATTTAAAACATCAGATATTAGCGATTTGGCTTAAGTCCATGAAGTAGAAGTTATTTTGAGTGATAAAACACAAGGAGCAATGTTTCATTTCTCCGTGTTGGTTGTTTTTATTTCAGGAAATGTTGCACATTCATGAAGTGAGCCCTTGGCAGAGATCTTCACATAGTTGAGGAGAGAAGGAGCAAGAGCAAAATAAGAGAAAACATCTTCAAGGTGACCTTCACAGAAAGAGCAAGTTACATTTACTGTACTTGCAGCTGTACACGTTGCACCGCCGTATAAGTCGCATCAGTCCAAAAATGTCTAATAAAGTGGAAAAAACATAAATAAGTCACATCTATTATGCGTCACCGTGGACCACCCGGAAACGTGGGCCGGTGTTGTGCCAAAAATCGATTGGCTGCCAAAAGGCGGCCGTGGGAGCGTGCACGGGAGGACTTTAACAAGAATTTAACAAGATTAACACTTAAAAACAATTATTTTTTGTTTGAAATTATATCAAAGGTGTGTCTCAGTTGAACTTTTCCTTAATAAATGCACTATATTGGTCTAATCAGCTGCATTTCAAAAATGGATCCAGATTCATTTGTTGTCGTCACTCCTTGTTAAAATCAGGTCTCTCTTGTAAATGAGTCCCCGAGGCTCAATGGGATCAACCTGTATAAATAAAGGTTGAATGAAAAAGAGCTCATAAATAATAAAAAGAGCTCATAAATAATAAAAAGAGCTCATAAATAATAAAAAGAGCCCCGTGTTAAAGGTCCAGAGTGTTCTGACCCACAGGTTGTGGTCGGGTCATGTATGAACAATGTGTGTCAGTAAAATATCAGAATAAAAACCTTTCAGTCATTCAGCTGTTTGATTGGACAGTTGCTCTGCCGAAGTGCTCTTCAGCCCAGCAGTGTGTGTTTTCCTGCTTCTACAGCGCCTCCCAGAGGACAACAGAGTGAAGAGCTGGTGTCCAGGATGGACGAGTCTTCAGGGACTTGTCCAGCTCTTTTCCTGCCTCTGCTGTCGTGGAGCTTTTTCCTCCTTTTCTTGTGAAGAAGCAGAAGCAGCTGATGGATGTGATGAGTCACGTGAGCAACATGTTCCAAAGAGATTCAGAAAAGTTCTTTCATCCCCTCATGATCATCAAGTGTTTGTAGAGAAGACAAGAAGCAGCTGAAGACAGAGGACAAACTTTCTGTCCATTCTTTCTGTCCATTGTTTCATTGAATCCAGACTTGTTGCTTTGAGTTTGCTGCTTTGGACAGTTGGACAGTGTGGACAACAAGTGGACATTAGGACGTGTCTTGTTGTCTCTAAAGCAGAGCTGTTGTGTTGTTGTGAATCAGAGCTTCAGCTGCAGCTGCTCTGTCCAAATGGAGAGTCCAAACGCTTCATGGAGCTCATTTCTCCGTCCACGTCTTCATTTTCATGCTGCTTCAGTCTTCCTGCTTTACTTCCTGTCTCTTCAGTCACATTCTTGCTGCTGTCATGTGATCACTCTGCAGGATCCATCACTTCAACATTATTGATCAGAGAAGTCAGGAGAGAAGAAGCTGCAGAGACTCACTGGAAACTTTACACTTGTTGTCACAATGGCTGTCTGTTAGCAAAATATCTCATGAACCACTGGATGAGTTGTAGTGAAACTTGCAGAAAGTCATCATTGGATGTTCGTCTACAACTGATTAGTTTTTGGAGTCAGCTGAAGTTACAATGGCTGCCACAGTTAACTGAACTTAAAAACATAAAACATGTCTATAATTCACTTTTACAGAGATTGATGTGATGTTTGGGGTGGTAGTAGCTGAGAGGAATCCCCAACACACAGTCTGAGCACTAATAGATTGTCTGAGACCTTGGTTTAAAATTCTGCCATTAAATTATTAAACTCAACTCTGTCTGTTAGCAAAATATCTCATGAACCAGTGAAGATATTTTAATGAAACTTTCCAGAGATAATCAGTGGATGTACGTCTACAACTGATTTAAGTTTTGGAGCCGATCCAGTTCTTGATGGTTGAACAGAAAACTCATGTTAGAAACACAGAAATGTCTATAATTCAGTCAGTTTCACAGATATTTTGCTAACATTTGACAGATATAGAGCCAAGATTATTTCATAAAATATCCTCCAAGTGCCACTCAATGCACAAAAATATTTGCTTAAAATCTTAACGATAATTATTTCAGTCAACCTTGTTTGTCTGTTAGCAAAATATCTCAAAAACCACTGGACAGAGTTTAAGGAAACTTCCAGAAAGTAATCATTGTGGGAACATTTAGAACTGATTTGACTTTGGAGTCAATCCAATTCAAGATGGCCGCCACAGTTAAATAAAAACAGACGACACATAAATGTCTCTAACTCAGTCAGTGTTACAGATGTTGAGTCTAAATCTGAGGTGGTAGTAGCTGAGAGTCATGGATCTCTTCTGTTCTTCTTCTCTACAGATGGACTCATGATGTTTCTGAAGCAGACACTGGACCCACAGAGCAGAACTGCTCTGGCCCAGTTCAGACCCACTCAATGCAGGAACACTCACACCACATACGGCAAAGTCTCACAAGCCGTTTTCGCACTGCACAGCCCTCCCTGGCCCAGTTCGTCCGGGTTGTCCCTGAGCCCAGCCTGGCCCGCCCCCGCTCATTTCACATTGTGCGGAGAGCCGCCTTGAAGTGGGTGGGGAGTTCTTGTGTGCGCGCTTGGTGTGTGTTAAGAGGTGGAAAGAGAAGGGATGGAGACGCCGCTAAAAATATTTGTTAGCTGACTATATATGTCAGTGTTTCTGAGTTAAATTTTTGTTAATAACTGATTACAAATCAGCTTATTTTACATGGGCGTAGCCATGATTTTCTGAGGGGCGATCCGTTAAAAGAAAAAGTGGAACAAAAAGATCAAGATACCCCGTGAATCACTGGTAGAGCATCGGGTTCCCGCTCCAAGCCTTTTCTCGATTCGGGTTCGAACCTCACTCGGTTGAAATTATTTTACGTTTGTCTTTAACACAAACTCCTTTTTTATCCAATAAAAGACAAAAAAAAGAGTTTGTGTTAACACAAACTCTATGTCTTTTTCCTGGCAGCTGCATTTCTAACATCCTTCTACCAATATACCCACTGTCCCTCCTCTGGACATGTCCAAACCACTGTCCCTCCTCTGGACATGTCCAAACCATCTCAGTCTGGCCTCCCTAACTTTATCTCCCAGTTGTTCAACATGTGCTGTACCTCTGATGATCTCATTCCTGATCTTATCCATCCTTGTCACTCCTAAGGAGAACCTCAGCATCTTCATTTCTGCCACTTCCAGTTCTTTCTCCTGTCTTTTTGTCAATGCCACTGTCTCCAGACCATACAACATAGCTGGTCTCACCACTGTCTTGTAAACTTTTCCTTTGACCTTTGCTGACACCTTTTTGTCACAAATCACTCCTGAAACTTTTCTCCATCCACTCCATCCTGCCTGGACTCTCTTTTTCACCTCTTTACCACATTCCCCATTTTCCTGGACAGTGGACCCCAAGTACTTGAAGTCCTGCACCTTTGTGACCTCTGCTCCTTGTAGCCTCACTGTTCCACTGGCCTCCCTCTCATTCACACACATGTACTCTGTCTTACTACGACTGACTTTCATTCCTCTTCTTTCAAGAGCATACCTCCACCTCTCCAAGTTCTCTTCCACTTGTTCCCTGTTCTCACCACAGATCACAATGTCATCTGCAAACATCATAGTCCATGGGGATTCCTGCCTGACCTCATCTGTTAGTCGGTCCATCACCAGAGCAAACAAGAAGGGGCTCAGAGCCGATCCTTGATGCAATCCCACCTCCACCTTGAAGCTATCTGTCACTCCTACAGCACATCTCACCACTGTCCTGCTGTCCTCATACATGTCCTGTACCAGTCTAACATACTTTTCTGCCACTCCAGATTTCCTCATGCAATACCACACCTCTTCTCTTGGTACCCTGTCATATGCTTTTTCTAAATCCACAAACACACAATGGAGTTCTTTCTGACCCTCTCTGTACTTCTCTATCAACATCCTCAAAGCAAAGATGGCATCTGTGGTGCTCTTTCTTGGCATGAAACCATACTGCTGCTCACAGATAGTTACATCTTGTCTAAGTCTTGCTTCCACAACTCTCTCCCAGATCTTCATTGTGTGGCTCATCAACTTAATTCCCCTGTAGTTGCTACAACTCTGTACATCACCCTTGTTCTTAAAAATGGGAACCAGCACACTTCTTCTCCATTCCTCAGGCATTTTCTCACCCTCAAATATTCCATTAAATATTTGAGTCAAAAACCTCACTGCCATCTCTCCAAGACATTTCCAAACCTCCACTGGTATGTCATCAGGTCCTACTGCCTTCCCCTTCTTCATTCTTTTCAGAGCTTTCCGGACTTCACCCTCACTAATCTTTCCCACTTCCTGGTCCACAGTTTCTATTACCTCCACTCTTCTTTCTCTTTCATTCTCTTCATTCATTAGCTCCTCAAAGTAATCCTTCCATCTTCCCATCACACTCTCCTCACTTGTTAGAACATTCCCATTCCCATCTTTAATAAGCCTAACCTGCTGCACATCCTTTCCAGCCTGATCCCTCTGTCTTGCCAATCGGTACAAGTCCTTCTCGCCCTCTTTAGTGTCCAGTCTCCCATATAACTCATTGTACGCCCTCTGCTTTGCCTTAGCTACTTCCCTCTTTGCTCTATGTCCCATCTCCTTATATTCCTGTCTCCGCTCTTCAGTCCTCTCACAGTCATATTTCTTCTTGGCTAATCTCTTTCTTTGAATGGCGTCCTGCACTTCACTATTCCACCACCAGGTTTCCTTATCATCCATTCTCTGTCCAGATGACACACCAAGTACCTTCCTACCTGTCTCTCTAATTACTGTTGCTGTAGTAGCCCAGTCACTTGGAAGCTCTTTCTTACCACCCAGAGCCTTTAACAGCTCGTCTCTGAATTTCTCACAACATTCTTCCTTCTTTAGCTTCCACCATTTGGTCTTCTTCTCTGGTTTTACTCTTTTTCTCTTCTTCGCAACAACAGTCATTCTACACACAACCATCCGATGCTGTCTGGCCACGCTCTCCCCTGCTACAACCTTACAGTCTCCAATCTCTCTCAGGTTTCCTCTTCTACACAGAATGTAATCGACCTGTGTACTCCTTCCTCCACTCTTATAGGTCACTCTATGTTCCTCCCTCTTTTGGAAATAGGTATTGACTATAGCCATTTCCATTCTCTTGGCAAAATCCACCACCATCTGTCCTTCCTGGTTTCTTTCCTTGACACCAAACCTACCCATCACTTCCTCATCCCCTCTGTTTCCTTCACCAACATGTCCATTCAGGTCTGCTCCAATCACCACTCTTTCCTCCCTGGGAATACTCTCTATCACTTCATCCAAATCTTTCCAAAATTTATCTTTCTCCTCCCCATCACATCCAACCTGTGGAGCATAACCACTTACTATGTTTAGCATCAGACCTTCTACTTCTACCTTTAGACACATCACCCTATCTGACACTCTCTTCACCTCTACTACATTCTTTGCCAACTCCTCCTTCAGGACCACCCCTACTCCATTTCTCTTTCTATCCACACCATGGTAAAACAGTTTGAACCCTGCTCCAATACTGCGAGCCTTGCTGCCCTTCCACTTGGTCTCTTGGACACATAAAACATCTACCTTTCTTCTCTGCATCATGTCAGCCAGCTCTCTACCTTTGCCTGTCATTGTCCCCACATTTAGAGTTGCAACCCTCAGTCCTACATTCTTCACTTTCCTCCTCTCCCTCTGTCTCCTGACACGTTTTCCTCCTCGGCGTCTTCGACTAACAGTAGTACAATTTCCGCCGGCACCCTGTTTGTCAACAGCACCGGTGGCGGACGTTGTTAACCCGGGCCTCGACCGATCCGGTATGGTTTCACTTTGATGAACTCGCATTATGGTTTTGGCAAGTGTTTTACGTCGGATGCCATTCCTGACACAACCCTCACCATTTACCCGGGCTTGGGACCGGCACAAGAGATACACTGTGCTCCCTAGTGGCTGGCTTGACTCTTAATTTTCTGTGTTGTTTTTATATCATTAGAAAGGACACAATTATAGACATAATGTTTTAAAGTAGAAATATGAATGTTCATTTTATTGATTTGAATATTTTTATGAATATACAGGTAGTCCTCGACATACGACGGTCTCGAGTTATGACGTTTCGCGGTTACAACGCATCTCCCATAAAAAAATATTATTTTGAAATTTTATTTTGAAAAGCTGAGTTACGCAGTTTCCAGTTTTATGTATTAAACGTAGCAACGGAGGAATGCTACACATTAATCGCTAAAAAAGCTAAGTCTGGTCCTTTGGACATTCAAAAAACAACACTATACTGTGAACCCTGTTTTACGTCGTAAACGGAACAGAATACATCAGATGGACCGAGCTGGAGGGCGGTTTTATGTCGTAAACGCAATAGAGGATACGGCGGAGGGACGGAGGAAACGGCTTCATCACAGCATCCCTGTAGGAAATTAACTATTTTTTCCTTCATTATGGCTCACAAATGTATGCGTTTTTTGATAATTATGTAGGATACTGTGTTAGGATAGGCTAAGTGCTTGGTAAAATACAGTACTGTATGTATAAGGTGCAGTATGTAAGTATGTTCCGACTTACGTCAAAATTCAGTTCACGACACCGCGTAGGAAAGGATCTCAGTCGTAAGTCGAGGACTACCTGTATCTTAACAGTGTCTGACACCTGAGAAGATAAACCCAATATTTTGAAAAATACCACTGTTGAAATGCACAGAGTGAACTTTATTATTCTAGAATATGTCTAAAGAAAGTGTCTTTCAGAAGATTTCACTGAGAAACTTTCTATTAAAAATCTATTTGTAGATACAGCACAAATAAATGATGTAAGATCTGACCTCTGTAATATCACATGTGGAGTTCCCCAAGGCTCTGTACTTGGACCAAAGCTTTTTATTTTATATGTGAATGACTTGGTAAATGTGTCAGGACTCCTTAAATGTGTACTTTTTGCTGATGATACCACTTTTTTCTGTTTAGGTGAAGATATAGAACAAATGTTGGAATTGATAAAGACAGAATTTGTCAAGATACAAACTTGGTTTAAAATAAATAAATTATCATTAAATCTAGAAAAAACTAATTACATGATATTCGGTAATAAAAAGAAAACTGTTGATGTCCCACTCAAAATTGAGGATGTTGAGATTTGTAGAATGAGTGAGGTGAAGTTTTTGGGTGTTATCATTGATGACAAACTGACATGGAAACAACACATAAATTCTGTAAGAATAAAAATAGCTAAATCGATTGCAGTACTGTACAAAGTCAGAGACCTATTAAATGATAAAGCTCTATATTTGTTGTATAACACAATCATTGTTCCACACTTAATCTATTGCATTGATGTTTGGGGGAATGCGTGTAAAACAATCACAAAACCTATTTTTGTATTACAGAAAAGAGCTGTAAGAATTATCACTAGAAAGCATTATCGTCATCCATCAAGTACATTATTCTATCACCTAAAGTTATTGAAGTTCCATGATTTGGTAGACTATAATATCTTATCAGTTATGTATAGAGCTCAAAATAATGCATTACCTTTAAATATCCAAATGCACTTTGTTAAAAGACAAAGTTGTTATAATCTTAAGGGGACAGAGTTGTTTGTAAAACCACAATTCAGAACCAGTTTGAAGGGACGTTCTACCTCAATCCAGGGAATTAGATTATGGAATGGCTTGGAGAATGTAGTTAAAAATGCCAAGTCAATTTTTACATTTAAAAAAATGATCAAAACAAATGTGTTAAAAAATATATATGAAATAGCGTAATGTGTATTGTATCAATTAGAAAATTAGAGTTAGTCATTTTGTACTGTTGTAAATTTGTATTGTATCAATTAGAAAATTAGAAAGAGTTAGTCATTTTGTACTGTTGGTTGAAGATTATTATTGTTTACATGGCTGATTATTGTTGTTTAATCTGATTGTTGTAAGTAAGGGGCAGATATAATAAGATTTATTCTTCTTTCTGCTACCTTTCATTTTTGTACACTTTGTACACTATCATTTAATGAGATTGTTTTGTATAGTTTCTTCTGTAAAAAAAATGAACAAATTTAATAAACATAAACATATTTGATTGAACCCTGAGTTTCAGTGATTTGAAGAGTTTAAAACACACTTCTTTGATTAAATACTAATCCTTCTTAAACTACATCAGATGGGTCTAAATTCAGAGAAATATTTACAAGTTGCCATGGAAACACAGAAACTGAAGAGCAGCTCTGTTCAAGCTCTTATTTTGAAGAGCAGCAGCTAACGGAAGTGATGTTCCCCCATCACCGGAAGTTGCTCAGTTGTGACGTCAGTGTTTGTTGTTCTGCTCCGTAGCTACGAGCTGAAGGCCTTTTCTCTCGACTGCTGCTCAAATGAGTTGAAGTGAACGTTCAATTGAGCTGTAACATCTGTAAATGTTGCTGACCGGAAGTGAACAGATGTGGAGACAGCGGCTCAAACAGCTGGAAGCAGAGGAAGAAGAAATGAGTTGAAGTGAACGTTCAATTGAGCTGTAACATCTGTAAATGTTGCTGACCGGAAGTGAACAGATGTGGAGACAGCGGCTCAAACAGCTGGAAGCAGAGGAAGAAGAAAAGTCTGAGGATTTTGGAAGTAGAGCTGCAGCTCAGGAACAAACGGAGCAAGACACATGTTAGATGCTGTTTTCAGTCCCAACCATCAACTGCATCTTTTAGGTTTGTGTCTTTATTCTTTCTCTCCAGTGACTTTGTTACAAGTTAGTAGCAGTTTTCTGGAAGATAAAGGAGTTACTTCTTACTCTCTGTGCTGATCCGAAACAAACAAAGAGTGAACGACTCAAGTGAACCGAGTTACTTTAGTGACTCATTAGACTGACTCAGATCCATAAAGTGAACTGGCTTTACCAGCTTTATTGAAATCCTAAATGACCACTCCAATGCAGTGAAGCTGCACGTGGGGCTAAATCAGGCGCGAGAAGCTGCACGTGGGGCTAAATCAGGCGCGAGGGTATCACTTCCGGTCAGCGTTGCGAGATCGTGTGATAGAAACAAGCAATCAGCTCTATGAAAACAAGCCCAGCTGGCAACCCACCACATTGTGTAAAACAGAGGCCATTTTTAAACAGTATAAGCAAACATTTATTGTGCCATTAAGTCTCCTGCTTAATCCAGCCACTAAGGGTCATTCTAACATGTGCCTGTGTGACAACTGGGACAAAGCTTTGACTCAGAAATATATATTTTCTTAGCACAAGCACAACTTCA